>PITA01008787.1:0-82058 GCA_004023965.1 Spilogale gracilis
GAGAGACAGAGAGAGAGAGATTTGTCTGTCCGGGGAGAGAGAAAGAGAGGTCGATCTGTCTTGGGGAGAGGGAGAGAGGTCTGTCTGTCCTGGGAGAGACAGCGGTCTGCACCATGAGCCAGGGTCAGGGTGCCGAGTCCCTGCACTGCACCAGGAGGAGGAGAAGCAGAGTGTGGGGTCTGTGTGTTTATGATAGGCAAGCAGATGGGAGAGAATGACAGGAGAACCCCCTCCGATCCCAGAGGTCTCTAGCCTTCCTGTCTCCTACCTGTGCCTCCCCCTTCTCTCCCACATCAGCACCTGCCTGCAAACAACCAGCATCACGTAACCAACCCCCACCCCATCCTAACTAGACTGTGACCATTATAAGTGGTTTATAGCCTCCCATGGTTATCATGCGGATAGGGACTGAAAATTCTTAAATAAAAGGAAAATCTGGGAGGTAGTTTCATGGGATGGAAGGAGCAGAGATTTGCTGGTCAGCCAGTCCCAATTCAATCCCTGTTATCACCAGTGATTAAATGCATATTCTTGGCAAAATATTAAGTGCTTCTGAGTCTCACTTTTCTCATCTATAATACAGGGATAATAATGTTTAACTAATGTTTTTAAATGGAAATTAAGGAAGACAAAAACAGAAGAATAAGAGCAACACATTAAAAATAGTAACAAATGTGGTAGACGTTAACCCTACTATGTCAGTAATAACTCAGAATGCTAATGGTCTGAACACCCCAAATAAAAGAGACTGTCCAAGAGGATCAGAAAACAAAACCCAACTCTATGCTGCCCATAGGGTCACCTGGGTGGTCTAGTCAGTTACACGTCCAACTCTTGGTTTTGGCTCAAGTCATGATATCAGCGTCATGGGATCGAGCCCCGCTTTGGGCTCTGTGCTCATTGGGAAGTCTACTTGAGCTTCTCCGTCTCCCTCTGCCACCCCCTCCCCCAGGCACGCATGATCTCTTTTCTAATAAATAAATAAGTCTTTAAAAAACAGAAACCCACTTTAAATTTAAAGATACATATAGGCTCAAAGTAAATGGATGGAGAAAAACTGCAGCATGCTAATACTACCTAAAGAAAGCAAGGTTGGCTATATTCATGCCAAACAGTGACTTCAAAGCAAGGCACATCACAAAGGATAAAAAAGGGCATTCTCAAATTCTCTAAGGAGACATAATAATTCTAACATGCATGCATCTAACAGCGGAGCTTTGTCAAACTACATGAGGCAAAAAACTAACAGAATAATAACAAAAAAAGGATGGACCCACCATTATAGTTGGAGACTTCAACACTCCACCCTCAGAAATAGATCTCCAGGCCAGAAATGAGTAAGGGCGCAGCTGACCCAACAACATCATCAATCAGTGGGATATAAGTGATGTGTCTAGGCTACTTCATCCAACAACAGCAGAATACACCTCCTTCTCAAGATCATACAGGACACTGACCACAATAAACCACATTCAGGGCCATAAGACACACCCCAACTGGTATGAATGAGAAACAGATGGCACTGGGCACATGCGGGAGCCCCATGCATGTTCTTCCTTCTACAACTTTCTGCAGCTTTGCTGTCTTCATGGTGTCTTTTCACTTGACTTTGGCTAACTAAACCTACTCTTGGGAGATGGGTGACTGCTCAGGTTAAATAATGGGGTCGGATTCTCCTGTGTATCCCTGATACTTGTATCCCAGGTAGGAACAAATTCTTAACTCTAACTGTGTCACTGAAAAACCACGAATTGGATCCTAAAACTTGTTAGTCTTATGCTTCACCACAGAACCCTTTCCAATGGCCTCCTGCCCCTTTCTGGCTCAATCCCTGTATGATGTCATACCTTCTCTTCCCCTATCTACCATTTTCTTTTTCTTGGGTATCACAGATGGTCAAGAAATATTTAACCAAATACAACCACTTTAAGACCATCTTATGTATCTTAGAAGAAAGTCTCCCAAATTACATTTGCTACTGAAATTGGAATATTAATTTGGAGATCTCCCCTTGTTATCCTTTGTTAGCACACAGCAGAGGTATTCCTGAAAAACTCCCATGATGTTCTGAATTCCCTGGTGTAGGGGGTGAGTTCTGCTGGGGTTTCATGGTCTCATGAAATTTTAGCTCAGGTGGACACTTTTCTAAGGTGGCTGCATGTGAAGCACCTAGAGGGCTCAGTTGGTTAAGCATCTCCCTTTGGCTCAGGTCATGATCCCAGGGTCCTGGGATCGAGCCCCATATCAGGATTCCCACTCGGCAAGGAGTCTGCTTCTCCCTCTGCCATTCCCCCTACTTGTGCTCTGACAAGTTAATTAATTAGTTAATTAAAAAGAATGCTGCATGAGAGAGTCCTAGAGGTCTATCTTTAAGGCAGCAGAAAAAGCTACAGGAACACGTGTCTAGGCAAACCCCACAAGAGCAGGTGTTTCCCTGGGATACACTGGGAACTGGGGTGACATGACAAAGGTTGACACTTGACACATGCTTGGACTTAAAATCCACAGGAATAAAAGCAGTGAGGTATCAACTTACGGTTCTATAAGAAGAGAATATATATTTAATGCTGCCCAGTGTGCACAGGACAGTACAGAGAGTGTAAGCTTGCAAAATAGACAGGGTCAGCCAGAGACGAAGAGCAGGTTAAAATGGCAATGCCAAGTCTCAAACCAAAATCATATGTTAAAAATATGACCTCTACATGTCATAATGTACTTATAATTTTTATTTTCTCTGATTCATTAAAAAAAGTAAATGCTTCCATTTTTAGCAATTCTATGGCAAACATATTGTTCTGTTTACCTCATCTGATCTTTGAAGTGCTTTCCAACAAAGCCTTTGCTCCTAATACTAGTTACTAAGACATAAACACTATGAAACCCAGACCCGGGTTTCTGTTTGGCCAGGCACAGTGCAAGGCCTCCCTCCCCGGACCTGCCAACATGTGCAGGCACCACTCGCCCCAGAGCAAAGTCAGAGCAGCTCTAGATCGATGTCAAGGAGAGGACAGATTCAAAGCAATTGGTTTTCCTTGGAGGTTTGTGTGTGTGTGTGTGTGTGTGTGTGTGTGTGTGTGTGTGTGTGTGTGTTTTAATTCAGTGACTCTTAATGCATAAATGGCTAGAATTTTCTAAGTCCTGATCTTTGTGCTGGAAATCTTACATGATTTTTTGCAAAAGAAGCCAATAAGCAACCAAACTCATTGGCTGTTAAGGAGGAGCAAACATGCTTCCGCATCTCCCCCTCCCTAAAGTAACACACCCGTGTGCATGCTGAGTCCAACAACAGCCAAACACTGGGTCAGGCTATTAGTTCACATTATAGAGCCTACTCTTTTCTTTCTAAAAATAATTTATTGGGGCTTTTAACTGTCTAAACAAGTTGCCATGGGTTAATCTAAACATAAGCCCCCATCCTGTAAGCATTTAATGTTTTTGCCATACTGGAGAATGAGTGGTTTCCCTCCAGAATGCGCTTGTGTAAATCAGGACACTTGCCCCACGTTGTCAACAGCACCCTAAGTCCCCCACAAAGGTGGCAGAAGCCTGGAGACACTGGGAGCTGGTGCAGTGTGCAGAGGACACATTCTGGGATGGACCGACTGGGGCTCCATCTCTCCATGCCTCTGAGACACGGTCCCACTGGTGGAGGACTGAGCAGGACTGCGCACAGCCCCTCACGGGCATGAATGCAGCCTGGGTGCCGGGGACCTTCCTCAGCAGGGAGATGCAAGGCTAGCATCGGCCGCTGAGCTCCTGCATTCACAGGCCCACCTCCCATATGGGTGCCTTCTTCCGTGCTAGTAAAGAGGAAACAAGGCCAGAGCCCTGCTTTCAGAGTTGATGCCAGTGAAGCCTTTCTCTTTCTCTCTCTCTCTTTTAAGATTTTATTTATTTATTTGATGGAGAGAGATCACAAGTAGGCAGAGAGGCAGGCAGAGAGAGAGGAGGAAGCAGGCTTCCTTCTGAGCACAGAGCCCGATGCAGGCCTGAATCCCAGGACCCTGAGATCATGACCTGAGCCGAAGGCAGAGGCTTTAACCCGCTGAGCCTTCCAGGCGCCCCGGTGAAGCCTCTCTTGAGCCCCAAGTGCAAACCTTTTTGATTTTGACTTCTACATATAGTGTTTGTTGACATATTATAGAAGAAAAATGTTAGTAGACAAGTCAAAAAGTAGTAATAATTGAGGTGGATTTATAGTGTGTCACTTCTTTTAAAAAGTCCCTGTGTCCAAGCTATCTTTTCTGTTTAAAAAAGTAGTGCTTTTTGTAGGAATCAGCAGAATTATGTCCTCGGAAAGCTCTGTCTAATTGTCTATGAAACTGGGCAGCTGGGTTTTGTTCCCCTGCACTACAGGGTACCAGATGGATGTCTCTTACATCATCTCTAGGACAATGTCTACTTATAAGCATCTTCTTTCCAAGTACCTTCTTAAAGCTTCTCTAAAGACACAGCATTGCATTCACTTATATTCTACAAGTGATGAACACACTGAGAAAAATAAATCATGAAACACTGTTTAAAAATAAATGTATAAAAAAATGTACAGACTGTTTTCTAACTACGAATACTGAGACAGCATTCATAGTTCAGATGGCAGTACCAAGACATTTCAACTAACACTTTTTTCGTCTATTCTGTCTGTATTCCACTATGGAAACCATTGAGATGTGACTGATGAAAAAGAATACAAACATCTACTTTGAAAATACAAGTTCTCATGATTAAATTTCAGGTGGCAACTGCCTTATCTGGTAGACTTTCTGCCGTATGTAACTGTAGCAGCATTTTGGCAAAAACACCAAAAGCAAGATAAATAAAGCAATTTTGCAGGTCATTAAGCCCTGGAAATTTGGTGCAGGAGATATGCAGGCAAACAGAGATTAATGGAAACACGGAAGGTCAAAAACAAAGAGAGACAGAGAAGATGTTTTTGGATAAAAGGGGTGAAATGAACAGACCCCAAAAATGCATGAGTTGAGAATCTTTCACTTACATGAGAATTATCATTTCTTCCTGGAGCAAATCCGTTCTTTGTGCAGATGCAGAGAACAGCACCACGATGGGCATGGCCTTTAGGTGCTGAGCCTCATTATACAGATAGGCTCATTTTAATGAGCTCTTTGAAGCAATTTAGAAAATGACCCTTAGCAACCATGCAACCATTTGTCCCAGGGAGAGTGCACTTAACTACTTAACTGAAAAAGCTAGAGAATTCACAATGTGCGTAGTCTCGCCTGTTGGTCTGAGGTCTAGGCGACAGAAGACTTCAAATAATATTGCCTATTACCAAAAAAGCCGCAAACCAATGACAGAAAGTTTAGAATATATGAAAAGGAAGAAGAAATCTCCTGGAGTTCTGTTTTATAGATAATCACTCTTTACATATCTGCACTTTGTCTGTGGATGACGTTGTGGCCCTGCAAACAGGTGCACACTGTGTTCTTCCCCACATTGCTGGAAAGGTCCTGAAGCAGGACACTGAAAGGCTGTGTATGATTTCATCACACGGGACAGCCATGCTTTAATAGTACCCTTGACTGCCACACCTAAGGGTGTTCCCAATTGTTTGCTTGTATAAATAAAGTTGCAAAAAAAAGTTGGCTTGGAAGCTTTTGCTAAATTTTTACTTATTTTCATGGATTGAGTCCCAAAACCAGAATGAGAAGACCACAGTGCATGGGCATTTTCAAGATGATTATTAGGTAAAAAGAGAATTTGTTACTAAAAAAAAGAAGTTGAATAGTCTAAGAATTATATTAGCATCATCACTGTCATTTTATGGAGTTAAAAAAGTGCCGAACAGAACACTAGAAATTAGAAAAAAGCAGAATCAGGGCTGAAATACACTGCCTTATGCAGCCATAGAAGTAATTCATGTTTTCAATAAAGCAAAGGAAATTACATTTATATTTTATTTTAAAATAACTTGCATTCTATAAATTAGAACAATTATGTTATACACAAGAATAATATGCTTCCTTTTGTAAAATGCAAGATCTGGGACTCTGGAAAAGGAAATGGAAGGATGAAGGGAAAGTGGGTGGGTGGGGGATGTGGTGGCTGGGTGACGGGCACGAAGGAGGGCATGTGATGGAATGAGCACGGGGTGTTCTATGCAACTGATGAATAACTGACTTCTACCTCAGAAACTAATAATACACTCTATGTTAATTAACTGAATGTAAATTTAAAAAAAGGAAATGGAAGGATGATAGGCCCGGGGTAACAGGTGCAGATCCTGAGCCTGTCCAAAGCCTCCCTGGACCCTCTGTGTTGTTTGCAGATTTCTCCCAGAGCAGATCAAAGAAAAGAGTGACAGAAACAGAATATCTCCGATGCCTCTGGGTCCCCTTCCTGCAGCCAGAGTCCTGGGACGGCTTGGGGAGGGGGCTCCCACCTCTGCTGGGCCGGGCCTTGGGGTTTTTTGATGAGCACGTGATGTGCGGTGGTGTCACCTGAGGGTGACCACAAGGAGGGCTTGGAGCTGCTCAGCCCTGGAAGGTGCCTCTGTTCTCCAATGCCAGCTCAGCACTGTGGTCCACGCTGGGCTCTGTGGGCTGCTGGAAGTGGGTGAGTGGCTGCCCCCCCTCCGGGGGGGGGCAAGAGGGCAGGGATCCTGTGGCAGCAGTTCTTGAGCACCTGGCTTGAAGCCATCAGGGGAGAGTCCAAAGGACGAGGAACCACGTTAAGGTCATGATGACAGGAAAAGGCAATCAAGAACTTGCAGGAGCCAGAAATGAGGGGACAGGCATGCGGCTCAAACCCCAGATCTGAAGCCCAGTGTGTGCTGATTGAGGCTGCTAAGTCAGCACTGCTCCGCCATCATAGTCTGGGGACTAACTGGGAAAGCATTTTCTATTTCTGTATGTTTGAACTATTTCTTTGTGTGGACATTACCATGAGACCTTGACACATAGTCGTGTGACCCTGACGGCACTCTGAGCTGGGTACTGCCACTGTCCCAGCATTACAGAGGAAGCTCGGCAAGGCCATGCCCTGCCCCAGGGCATGGAGCACCTCTGGGGCCCTGATGGCTTCTGACACAGTCAATGGACTCATTCCTCAGAGAGCTGCACACTGAACTCCAAATGGAACTGCAGGGCTCGACATGAAGATACCTGAAGCCCTGAAAGTGTTCTCCAGGATGTCCTCCAGGGCAACACTGAAGGGTCTTCACACTGCAGGTGACATCAGTGGACATGAAGGTGTCTGCCACCTGACTCCTCCCCATATGTTCCTGCTGCCTATAATTGGTGTGTCCAAGGAAGGACAGCACCGCCCCTCCTCAGTGTCCATAACTCAGGAATGAGCCTCATGGTTCCCAGCCCTTCTCTACAGAACAAAATCCTCATTTGTCAACACACATCAAGTGTCTCTTCTCCCTTGAGTGTCCTTGTTTTCTTTCATCTTTGAGCTATAATCAACCCTCCTTCCTTTACAAACTCCCTACATACCACCTGCTCTTAACCCTCCTATAAAATTCCTTCCTTTCCCCACATGTACACTACGATCCATTTTTTTTAATGCAAGGAAAATCAATCAATATCTCTTAACTAAAGGGCTATAAATAAATGAATACTATGACACAAGTAGGTGTTTCCATCTTCCCTAGTTAAATATTCATGGGTCACTGTCAATCCCAAGGAAAGGGACGGAGGGGAGAAAGGTGCAGGCTGGTTGGGCGGTTGCAGCCTGGGTGCATTGCTGGCTCACATGACCAGCAACAGATCTCACTGAGATCTGATCCCTAAAACTGGCTGATGAAGAGGAAACTGCAGAGGCTTCTAAAGCGCGAGTGAACAACTATCCCAGCTGAACACGAGGAATCACACAGGCTATGGTATCAGAAAGAAGATTCACATACACAGGAGTCAGGAACCACTGAGCCCTACCTGCCCATCAGTGTCCCCCAAATCCTACGCTGCTCTAAGCAGAGAAGTTTTCGTTCATGCTGTGTCTCGACTCTGGTGCAGTGGACGGACTCTAGGTGGCCCCTGAGGTCCCTGCCTTCTGGTGTTCATGCCTCTGTGGGACCCTCCCCCATCACATGTGGGCAGAAGCCGTGAGCTGGCTGTAAGCAAGGCCACACTGTCACTCCTGCGACTGGGGCACATTTGGAGGGAAGCCGCCGCCCTGCTAGTGGACGCTCCAGGTTCTCTAACTCCAGTGAGGGCTTCGAGGACCACGGCAGCCACAGGAGTGCCAAGGCCGAGCGGACTCGGGAGCGCTACTCCGTCACACAGGCTGACCAGCGAGAACACAGCCCCAGCCAGCACCCTGACTGCGGTCTGGCAGAGACCCAGCTCCACCACGCCCAGACTCCTGAGCCAGGGGGGCAACATAGGAAATGGGCAGCCTCTTATGGCCTCTGTTGGAGGTAACTTTTTATGCAGCAATAAAAAGCTAATATCCCTCCAAAGCATGTTCTCCACATACCGATTAGGACCCTGCATCTCTCCGATTCAGGGTTTTCAACATGTTCCCTTTTCTTACTTCATTTAGGACAGGCCTCGTGTTTGCATGTCCGTGTGTTCACACAGAAAAAAACACAGACCTTCATCTTCAGTGGGTATAAAATTTTATGAACTGAAACTGAGTAGAGCAGTATCCAAATAACCGAAGGACTCTGAGGTTGTTTTCAGAAAGGGTTTTTGAGATGGAGAACTTCTACTTTAAGATTACTACAGTCTGACTGTCAAACCGCTGCAATGTCACACGTATCTTATCTGCAACTGCACATAAGTCCCCCTTAGAGAAGCCCGTATTCTGCAGGCTTACTGGGAAGTAATGGACTTCCCCGTGTCAGCTCCAGGGGTGCAGGACACGACTAGATGTGCGTTCGTACTGCACAACTACCACGACACTCATCACCTCACAGCTGTCTCGCTTTCTTTTGGGGATGAGAACGTTTAATATCTACTTTCTTAGGGAAACCCTCCTACACTGTTGGTGGGAACGCAAGCTGGTGCAGCCACTCTGGAAAACAGTGTGGAGATTCCTCAGAAAGTTGAAATAGAGCTACTCTATGACCCAAGAATCATACTACTGGGTATTTACTCTAAAGATACAGACATAGTGATCTGAAGGGCCACCTGCACCCAAACGTTCATAGCAGCAATGTCCACAATAGCCAGACTGTGGAAAAAGCTGAGATGTCCATCAACAGATGAATGGATAAAGAAGAAGTGATTCATATATGTAAATGAAATTTTGCCATTTACAATGACGTGGATGGAACTAGAGGGTATTATGCTGAGTGAAAGAAGTCAATCAGAGGAAGATAATTATCATATGATCTCTCTGATATGAGGAATTTGAGAAACGAGGCAGAGGATCAGAGGAGAAGAGAGGGAAAAATAAAGTAAGATACAATCAGAGAGGGAGACAAACCATAAGAAGCTCTTAATCATAGGAAATAAACTGCAGGTTGCTAGAAGGGGAGTGAGGGATTCGGAAACTGGGTGACGGACATCAAGGAGGGCACCTGATAGTGACTACTGGGTATTATATAAAACTGATGAATCACTGACCTCTACCTCTGAAACTAATAATACAGTATATGTTAACTAATTGAATTAAAAATGAAAAAATCAAGAGGAAGATAAAAAAAATCTGCTTTCTTATCAACTTTCAAGCCAGTAATGTTGTATTGTAAACCCCAATCACCGTGCTGTATGCTAGACCCCCAGGACCTGTTCATCTTAGAACTGGAAGTTTGTCCCCTCTGACTAATGTCTCCCCATTTCTCTCCCCCAGGCTCTGGCAACCAGTACCTACTCTCTGTCTGTGAATCTTTCTTCAAGTCCATGTATAAGTGATATCATGTGGAACTGATGTCACCGAGTCATTCTTGACTTTGGTCACTCAGCATAATGCCTTCCAGGTCCACCTGTTTGTCACGGAGGCAGGATTCCCTTCCTTACTACTGCTGAGCAATATTCGGTATATGTTTTATTTATACTTACATACATTCTACAGGCATATAAAGCAACATCTTTATCCATTCATCTGACATAGACAGGTGGTTTTTGTGTCTCGCCTATTGTAAATAATGTCACAGAGAACATGGGGTGGAGACACGTTGTCAAACATTTGTGTTTTCATTTCCTTGGATAAATATCCAGAAATAAAACACCTAGATCAAAGAGTGGCTCTGTTTTCAACTTTCTGAGGACCCTCCACACTGTTTTCCAGAGTGACTAGACCAGCCTGCTTTCCCAACACTGTAGGAGGGCTCCCCTTTCCTCGCATCCTCCCCAAAATCTGTCCTTTCCTGACTTGTTCATTTTAGCCATTCTGACTGGTGTTAGGTGGTCTCACTGGGGTTCTGATTTGGATTGCCCTGACTATCAGTGAAGTAGAGCATCTTTTCATGTGTCTGTTGGTCATCTGGATGTCTTCTTTGGAAAAAAAAAAAAAGTCTATTTAAGTCCTGGCTCATTTCTTTTCTTTTTTCAATTATTATTATTTTTTTAAATTTAATTTTATATTTTCAGTGCTCTAAGATTCATTGTTTATGCCCCACACCCAGTGCTCCATGCAATACATGTCCTCAGTACCCACCACCAGGCTCTCCCATCCCCTCACCCCTTTCCCTCCAAGACCCTCAGTTTGTCTCTGAGTCCAAAGTCTCTCATATTTCATTTCTCTCCCCGAATTACCCTACTTCCCATTTCCTTTCCTTCTACTGTCCTCTATATTACCCCTTATGCACCATATGTAAGTGAAACCATGTGACACTTGACTTTCTCCACTTGGCTTATTTAACTCAGCATAATCTCTGGAAAACAGTGTGGAGATTCCTTAAAAAATTAAAAATAGAGCTACCCCATGACTCTGCAATTGCACTACTGGGTATTTACCACAAAGATACAGATGTAGTGAAAATAAGGGCCATATGTACCCCAATGTTCATAGCAGCAATGGCCACAATCGCCAAACTGTGGGAAGAGCCAAGGTGCCCTTCAACAGATGAATGAATAAAGAAGAGGTGGTACATATATACAATGGAATACTACGCCTCCATCAGAAAGGATGAATATCCAACTTTTATAGCAGCTGGCTCATTTTTCAAATTGGACTGTTTGTTTTTTTTCCTGTTGAGTTGTTTAAGTTCTTTACATATCTTGGGTAGTAACCCTTTATCAGAGAGAAGGTTTCTATATACTTTCTCCCATTGTGTGGGCTGTCTCATCATCAGATGGATGTTTCCCTTTGCCATACAGATGCTTTTTCATTTGCTGCAGATCCACTTGTTTATTTCTGCTTTTGTTGCTTGTTTTGCAAATTCCTATAGTTAAAATTGAGCCCCTGTGGTAAATAAAGTTTACTTCTTCACAACTATTAATTTTCTGTATGTCCTTTTTCCCAGTGTGAAGAGGAACGAACCCATTACTTCTGCATAGTGGTCATGGGTTTATCGCTGTGAAGGATGTTTCTGCATTACTAGTTCTCCACTGAGAAGACTGAAAGGCGCTCATATTTTAATCAAAGGAAAGACTGAGGCATTTTTTATGGTTTTAAGCCTCTTGTTGTCAAATGGATCTTCAACATATAATGCGTTTATCCAATGGTCAAACTGCACATACACACAAAATACAAACACAGGATGGCTGGACCGGTGACTAGGGAGACAGTAAGATGGAGCTTTTCTTCCTTAAACACAATCAGTGGCACAGGGATTTGTTTCTTCTGTAAACCCGTGATTTGACTAAAGAAATATATCACTTTTATTAAAACCTGAATTTCATTAAAGGCTGAATTTTAAAGATTCATCAAGTTACTGACAGCACTAGTAAGCAAATAAAATGGTGTGAGGATCGTTTTTTGCTTTCTTCAAGTGAACATACGGGTTTAATTGTATTGGAATTCATTTATTCTTCCTGGCAATTATTCCTTCAGCTGACAACAAGAGAAGTAATTGAATATTGACCATGTTCAGGATTATGCAGATGTGACCTAGAGAGTAGAGTCTTGGGAGGTTAGCTCATTGCAGCCAAGGACCATCCCTCATGCCTCTGCTCTCCCAGTCACAGAACTGGAGGGCTCAAAGAGGTCACATTTCTTTTTCACTTCTGTATGTAAATACATTGTGAGCCCCAAGGCTTAAGTGTCTTCTCCAAGGTTATTCTACTCTTTGGTGGCAGAGAAAGAACTAGGACACAGCCCATCTCTCCAGTGCACCTGCTCTTCCTGCGTCTGGCTCCTGTGTCAGAAAGATCATGTCTCCTGCATTCTGGAATAGGAAGACGCCATTAAAAATGACTATCAACTAAGACCAATTTTGAATTGTCATTGGTTTGTTCTGCAGGCAACCCTGCCAACCACCCAACACCCCGTCCAGAACCACGTTAAACTAACTGAGATTCAAGAGAATTTTTCCAGCACACAGTTTTACAATCCACAACACATCTCTATTTGACTTTGCTTCTATATTATTGGCCCTGATTGGAGGGGGAGATGCTCACCTTAAATGAATTGAGGCAGAGGACAAGGCTTGAGAGCAGACAGATCCTGGCCACTGATCTGATGTGACCCTAATGCATTAGGTCTGATTGTTCCTGCCCCTGAGCTTTGCCACAGTTGCACCTTCCTGAGAGGTACCCACACTATTCATCCACTGAGAAAACACTTGGGTACCCTTCACCACTAAGTTCAAGATTCATCTCTCTTATAATCATTTTTTTATAATCCACCTGCTTCCTGATAAAACTGGCCATTCCCTTTGGACACTAAAAATCTATAACAGTATATACTTATTTTATATCTTTCTTGATATATTGATTTCTCCCTACAAAATCTCCCTGCTCTATTACTTTCTGTATCCCTAGTGGTTAGTATAAAGTCTAATGGAAACAGGTTGTCTAGATATCTGTGAAATAATAGTAGTAGTAGTAGTAGTAATAATAATAATAATAATAATGATAATGATAATAAATAGATCTTCTAAACATTTGGCACAGTGGCCGTTATTTGCCCAGATGCATCTTCCCTTTCAGGATGAGAAGGAAGTATATGATAGGAGTCACTGCTGTGTCCCAAAACTTCATTAAGAAAACAGCCACACTTGGAATTAACAATCACATTTCTATGATTTCTAGAATTTGCCCTAAAGAAATAATCATGAATTAGCATACCAAAAAGCTATGAATATATTCATGAAGGTATAATTTATATTAGTAAAAAGATTAGAAACAGCTTAAATTTCCATTAAAAGGGGATTAATCCAATAAATCACTGTGGACCAGCACAATGGAATAATACATAACCACTAAAAATGATATTTAGAAGTACATATTTAATGTTATGGAATAAAGTACACAATTCTTAGCTAGGCAAAAACGCAGATAATGTGGAAAGATGAGTGGTATGATTCAATAAGCAAACACATCTCTTCGCTGCTGAGGACATTCCCGAAAACCCTACTGTAGAGTGGAAAGCCATAAATGAAAGCTTAATTTTATTCATCTTAATGAGATAAATTATAATGTCGTCTTCCAATCCAAGGTGCACAAATAATTTTTGCTGGTAGAAAAATGTATCAATTAAAGAACCCAAACAAGTTTATGTTTATCATAAACACTACAGTTATAGTAAAGCAACAAAATGGGGCCCTAAGATGTCAGTGATCGGGTGTATTCTATCGGCAACGTAGCCTTGCTCGGAGGGTGTGAGGGTGTGCTTCCTTGTAAGGGGACAGAGAAGCAGAGAGCCAAGCACCAGCAACACAATCTTAGGGCTCCTGGTCCTCAGACACTTAGCCCACACGTGTATCAGCAAGAGAAACAAGTCCAGGGCAAATAAAGGGCCAGTGCGTGTCCACAGCTCACACAGCAAAGTGAAGAGTTATGGTGATGTGACCTTGGTACCCCTTCTTCTCAGGATGCCCCAAAGCAGAGGTCTGGGGGCTCCCAGAGATGTGGATTTTTTTAGAAGCTGTTGGAAAGAGATACAACAGTTCAGGAGCCACTATGCTGGACGGTTGTCAGTCTGTGTGTCAAATAGGAAGTCTGAGAACACACACGAGGGCCAGTGTCCCCACACTAAATCCCGGGGATGGGCGGGTGATGGAGGTCTCCTGTTCTCATTTCCCCCAGTTACACTGCGTTATTCTGTTTTATAATAAGGTCAAAATAAAGTGATCAGAAAAAAATTTGAAAACAGTGTGGAGATTCCTTAAAAAATTAAAAATAGAGCTACCCTATGACCCTGCAATTGCACTACTGGGCATTTACCCTAAAGATACGGATGTAGTGAAAAGAAGGGCCATATGTACACCAATGTTCATTGCAGCAATGGCCACAATCACCAAACTGTGGGAAGAGCCAAGGTGCCCATCAACAGATGAATGGATAAAGAAGATGTGGTCCATATATACAATGGAATACTATGCCTCCATCAGAAAGGATGAATATCCAACTTTTGTAGCAAAATGGACTGGACTGGAAGAGATTATGCTGAGTGAAATAAGCCAAGAAGAGAAAGTCAAGTATCACATGGTTTCACTTACTTGCGGTACCTGGAGGACAGTGGGAGAAGGAAAGTAAATGGGAAGTAGGGTAAACCAGGGAGAGAAACGAAACAACAGAGACTTTGGACACAGAAACAAACTGAGGGACTTGGAGGGGGGGGGATAGAGGGATGGGAGAGCCTGGTGGTGGGTACTGGGGGCATCTAATGCGTGGAGCACTGGGTGTGGGGAATGGGGAATGAATCTTGGAACACTGGAAAAAAAATTAAGTAACAATTAAAAAAAAAGAGTAAAAAAAAAAAAAAAACCAGCATCCACATAGGGCAAATCTAAACTGGTCAATGTTTCTAATGAGTAGCACTGATTTTTTACAAAAAGCGTATCTTCTTTTAGTCCTGACAGAGTTCTCGAGACATCCTTATTTTACATGGACTTCCATGTTCTCCGCTTCTTGGACTGGGGATCCAAGCCCATCAGCAGGTTGTGCTTCTCATTTCAAATGTTGTGCCAGGAGCTACAAAATGTGTTTGGTTCTTTCTGCTTTGTGACCTGTGGTTGGCTCTTTGCCTTTCGGAGCCCATTTACTTATTTAAAACTGAGGGATTTGAACCACAAGTTCTTTAAGGGTTTCCCCCAGGCCTTAATATCATGATCAAATTATATAAATACATGTCACACTGAAGCTGCTTCTGTGCAATCAAGAAGATACAAGCAGTGTTGTTGTCAGACAACAAATTCAGATCCAGTCTCTCCCGGATCATATAAGAGTGAGCTAGATTTACTGATCTATATACAAGTGTGGGTAAGAGATACACGGAGTATCCGCAAACTAGACAGACAGACAAACTGACCACAATGCAGCAGAGAGCAGCTGGTCATGGCGGCTCTGACTACCACTGCTGTGCTGGAAAGGATTCACAAAGAATACTTAATAAAGTTTCCTAATGAAGAAACTAAAGAAATACAGAGCTTTTTTTAAGTTAGTAAATTAAGAAGCAAGGAATTATTTCCCTGCTCTTGTCACCATCCTGGATGTTTGGTATAAATTCTTGGTTTTAATTGAGTTTGGTCATTATTTAAAAATATTAAAATGAAAATAGCTACCTCAGAAAATAAATCCAGAGACGCCATGTTCACGTTCATGTTCCTATATATGTGGGTCAATGGTTGTGTTCACACGTGTGCATGGGTTTGGGTGTGTATATTCGTTCCAGGACACTAACATTCAGGGAAAAACGGGTCACTTTTAATCTCACCTCTTACATAAATTAAAATATAATTTAAAATGAACTCTCCATAAAGGTAAAAAAAAAAATCCAACACAGACTGAAGTGCAGTAAACCGGGCTGCTGTGCTGAGACCCCAGAGCGGTAAGAATGATCTGATCCTGAAGCTGTTCTCTGAAGAGACGGGACTTCCATACAGGAGAACCTGTTCCTCAATGGCTTTGGTGCTGAGCTGATCTTCACATCGGTGTACTGATTAGCACAGACCCAGCCATTCAGAGTCCGAGCAGCCTCATGGCCTCTCACAATGTAATAACGTTCACTGAGGGTTCCCACTAGGATTGTATCGCTGTCACACCAGCCGCAGTGTTTGAACAGAATCCCATCCCTGTCACGGGGATTCCACAAGTTTATCATCATTTAACACGCGGCGTCCATCCCAGTTCCTTAGAAACAGTTTCTCAGGGGGCACCTTCACACTCGCTGCAGAATTTGGGTTAAATTCAAGTTTAGACCAATGTTTCAGGCAGTAAACTCAGCATCTGTGTGGAGAAGGCACGCCTTCCAGAAAGTTCGGCAGAGCAGTGGCATACATTTGCTGGACAAGGACAACTCCCATTCCTGCCCCACGGTGCCTGCCGTCATCCACGGCTGGCCGCAGCAGGACACTGTTGGTCGTCCCCCTTGGTGCGAACCTAGCCAAGCAGTTACACTTTGAGCTGTAAGAGATCAGACGAGTAAGGGCAACACGGGTGTGCATCCCAGATCCTGCACATCGTCACCGCGCACAATGCGGGAGCCCCGGGCGCGTACGACATGGGAGATCCAACCCGTGTGCAATGCAGGAGCCCTCGGCGTGTGTGACGTGGGGGCCCCGATCCATGTGCAATAGGGGAGCCCCAACCCCTGTGTGACGCAGGAGCCCCAGGCCATGACTCATGCTCCCCAGGCAAGCACTTGGCAGGACTGTGACCATGACATCTCCTGACTTCAGAATCTGAGAGGCCTCCCACTGCCCTGTTTTTCCACACCTGGAGTTGATCGGTCTTGGTGGCTGGGGTGAAGGCCTGTACCTAAACGCACACCACGGTACCATCCAGATCAACAACAAGCTCCTTCTGCATGTGGTCCTGGGCAGCTACCTGCAGCTATCATCTACTGATTCCCATCATAAGCCTTGGCTTTAAGTAGGAATTCAGAAGAACCAAGGTGCATCCCAGCAGCCAGGGGGGTTTGGTCAGAGATCAAAGGCAGACACAACCCAGAGCACTGAAAGATTAATAAACTATGACTGCTTCTAGTTCCCCTGAACAGCAGGAGAGATGTTCTTTTAACCTTTTGGGGGTCCTAATCCACCATGAGAAACTGAAGAAAATGATGTCTCCTTTTGCCCGTAAAGCACAAACACTTCCAAAAGTTCTGCACAGAGTGTGGGTTAGTCACAGGCCAACAGGTCCTGGTCTGTCTTAAAGAGATGTAGGAAAAAATGTGCAGGACGACATGAAAAGTCACCCTGACCTGAATCCCAGAGACACCTCAAACTTCAACATCACGGTTGCTGAGCCTTGTCCTCCTTCGTGTCTAGCTGGCCATTTACTCCACATGCTTCTCCTGCAACCAGGGCTCAACATTTGATTAGTCCCTTCCACAAGTGAAATCATCTGCTTCTTTTCGGACGTTACCATAACATAAGGTTAAAAATGTTACAGGAGGGGTGCCTGAAGGGCTCAATCACTAAGCGTCTGCCCTCAAATCAGGTCATGATCCCAGGGTCCCAGGATCGAGCCCTGCACTGGGCTCCCTATTCAGAGGGAAGCCTGCTTCTCCCTCTCTCCTGCCCCCTGCTTGTGTTCCCTCACTCACCATCTCTCTCTCTCTGTCAAACAAATAAAATATTTTTAAAAAGTGTTATGGGATTTATATGCTGTGTGTACCTTTTTTTCTCCATGAGCCCTCATCCCCTGGCTACCGCCCTCACACACCAGACACTCCACATATTGACCTACATGACCTTAGGGTTCCGATGGCCAAACCCTAAAAACACACATGGATGGCAGAACTATCAATTCAAATTCCAGCATTTAAATGAGGGCATTCCCGCTGCCTCTGTCATTACAGTAATTGTCCTATTTCTGCTTCACTATACCTAAGTAACTATTTTAGAATTTGTGAAAATGGAGAATAATAACATGATTCTAGTTTTATCCCTCAGAAGCACTCAGAAACACGTCTGTTAGAAGAGCACATCAGGCTGAATTTCTCGGAGGCATCATGGAACCGCTGTCAATGCTTGGGCATGTTCCTCCTTGTTGGCTGACTTTGTTTCTCTAAGGACCATTCTTAATCATATTCTCAAAATTTCCCACCAAATCATTCCCACAAAGACCCAAATGAAACTTACATATTACTCAGGGGTCACTGAGCACTTATTCAACACAGAACATGACCCCACAGGGCTTTCTTCCTTTGCCTCCTGCCTTATCCCCAACCCCCAACTCAAGCAGCCTCTACTTTGGTCTCTAATCTTCAATAGAACTGGGATAACAAATCTGCTCTGTGCCATTCCCTAGGAATCCGTTGGCCAGTCAGCAGTGTGAGAGGCCGAAAGCAAGTTAACAGAGGTGTCTGTACTCCTACTACATGCTGGGGACCCACGCAGACACAGCAGCCTCAGTGACACACCCATCGGGAGAGGGCTTTGACTTTCCACTGGGGTCAGGAGACTGTCATGGCACATGGAGGAGAAACCTGTCAACGGCTACTTCTCCCAAGACTCCTGTCTTCTTGCCCTAACGTGCCTCCCTGCCTTATGAACTACAGCAGCCTCGTCTAGAGTCATCCATGCGCTGAGGCTGACTGCACAGGAGAACCACTGTTTGTACAATAACACTGATCATCACCATCGCTACGATACAACCACAGTGGCTTATAGCCATTTATCACAACTGTTGTTTCAGTTCTCGGGTTTTTTTAGATGCACAGTTCTGCACCTCCCGGCCACCTCGAATAGTGCCTGACGGAGAGACACTGAGGAGTGCCACCGAGATGGACAGTCAACAACTGAGCAGAGACGTAAGCAGCAAAATAAAACACACACCTGAGTCCCTACTGTGAACCAGGCACTGTGCCAAATACCGTAATTACCAAAACTGCCTTGAAATGAGGGTACTATTGTACCCGTTTCATAGATGAGGAGTTTACTTCAGTGAAGTTACATAATTTGTTCAAGGTCTATGGGTCGTACAGGGAAAAAGCAGTTGAGTTCTAATTTTGTATTCTTAATTTAGGGTTTTTTAAAACATTATGGACACATTTTTAGTTGTATATTTATTGCTGCTTCATTTAATTGATAACTTACTACTATTTACTCCCATAATAGTTAATCTGCCAAAATTAACTACCATGGACTTCATGAAGGTGTGGGGGAGGACTGTGAATCAGAGTCACATGATATGGGTCATCCCTCATTACAATATTGAAAAACTAGTTTCCATCTGCCTCCTTTGCTGCTCGTCTAATAACAGAGTCTGGCTAACTAGCAGGTCAACAATGCACAGAGTCCTGGAAAACAAACTCACGCATACGCAGTGTCTGGAAGAAAAAGCCAGCCTCTTCAAGTGAAGCCTTCAGTGTGTCAGTGTCTGCCTCAGTGTGGACAGAGTGAGGTGAGAACATCGGGCCCATAGGGTTAGGTTCTCTGACATATCATAAATGCTGGGATCCCGGCTTCTGATTCCGGGCCCAGGTCCCTTCCTCCTGGACTGAGAGCCTCTATTTCTCCCCAGAAACTCAGCAACCTTGGATATAAGACAGAAATCAAGACAGAAGACAGGTATTTAAAAACTATTTTCTAAAGCAAAACCAGTAATCTTATATCTCATTAGTCAACGCAGTTGTGATGATCAATAATCACACGTATTAAAGTGGCCACAGGTCCGTCGCACCTTTCTGTCTGATCCAGCCCCAGAGAGCTATGTTCCAACCAGCCTGATTTGTGCAGACGGAAGTCACTCTGCCACGTCCATCTAAAGGGCCCATGCCGCGCAGCACACCCAGCCTGCATCCCATCTCCCCTCTTGCTGAGCTACGCCCACATGATTTCTAAACAATAAAACAGCCCCCATTCCACAGGGGACAGCTTCATCTAACGGTCACCTGCGAGCTGAGCTCAGAGCGCAAAACAGCATGTCTCGGGTGGGGAGCAGGGGGGCGCAGGGAAGAGGCCTGTGCAATGGCAACTCCATGGGAATGTAACAGGAGACGGGAAAGTCTTTCATCTGTCACACGTTTATAGCTGAGGCCTTTCCTACAAACTCTCCCTGGCCCAGGAACATGCAGATTTTAAGATTTGCCATTTCTTCCATGGGAGCCTCTCAACAGTCCCACCAAGAACTATGGTTCATTTTTTTTTTTAATTTTTATTTTTTTAGAGAAAGGGGCCCTAAATCCAGTATGTTTATGTGGGTCCAAGACCCCTGCCTGCTCTGCCATGGAGCCCCTACCCTGTGAGAGCACCAGGCCCTCCCCTTGCAGGCCTTCAAACTCCTGCTCTGACTTCCAGCCCCACAGCCTGCGTGGGGCACCTGAGCACAAGACCAGGTGTGGGGGCCGCCAGTGAATTCCGAGTGGGATATTCTCCTCAGAGACCGTCCCATGAAGGTCGATGCTGCGAAAACCCCAGGCATCTGGGATTCATTACATTGCTAATGAGATACAACAATCAGAGAGAAAAGCAAAATTATGAATACATATTGCTAATCATAGCAAGGGCTTTCAATGAAAACTGTTTCTCCTTTTTTTCAGCCACTTACAAAGACGTATAATACTTAAAACTCAGTCAAACGGATGGACTAGAGCACTGGAGGGTGGAGGAGGGAGGTCACTGGTTTGACCGTGGGCTCACATCCCCTCCTCTGGGACATATGCCTACCCCAGCAGGAAGGGAGTCAGCAGCAGGGCAGAAGAACGGGGAATGTGGGGCTCTTGGGAGCCCTGATTGTGCTGAATCTCAGACTGCTCTCAGGCTCTGCGGGTCACCCCCAGCAAGAGTGGGTCTACACGGGCTGTTGGCACTGGGCACTCACTTCCCCAGACACAGAGAGTCTTCCCTGTCCCTGGGACATTCTGGTACCCACCAGCGCAGAAGGAACCTCGGCAAAGCATGTACCATGCGTGCCAGAGGTGAGTCTAGAGCACGGGATTAGAATCTGAGGAAAATAAGTCATGAGCTGAGATCACTGAACTTCTGGGTAGAAACTTCATTATCAAGAAAGAGAAGCACTTGACATCTCTACCTTCCTGCAGTTTTGGGAGGTAGGAAGGATTCTCTTTAGGGTGTGTAACTCTCAGCACACCAACCCAAAGACAGCACGTCTGCGGTGTTTCATGCCTGAATCATGAGTGGCACAGCTGGTGCTCAAGGATTACAATGGAGCTCCCTCTTGCAGAGTGGACAACACGTCCAGACCGGGAAGATCAACGTCAGATCCAGTCCTTGGGTGAAAGTTCTCTCTTTAGCCCTTTTCCAATACTGAAAAGGAACTTATTATGAATTCTGGGAGGAACTCTAGTTTGTTCTTCCTCTAAGTATTCAAGTGCATACATTCTACATGTCCTTTCATCTCTCGTATAGGCTTCAAAGTGTGGCAAACTGGTGCAGGTTTAGCAACAAGAGAATAGACAGTACTTTAGCTAAACACACTAAATCTGAAACCTGATATTTAAATAGCTCGGCAACCAGAAAAACAGAGCATTTATTTACTCCTTGAGCACATGAATGAGGTAAAACTGCTTCCATGCTAGCTGAATGCCTGAATCTCATATGTTAGATAATCCAAAAATCCAAAATGTGCAAATTAGGGTTCATTTGTGCATTTTATATCATTCTGCATAAATGCATAATTGTGACCACGTCTCAGACACCAGATGGTCCACACGACTCGTCCCCATTCTCGCTCTACTTTATCCTATTCAGTAGCTGTGGCCTCATGCCTGATTCTAAGTGTGTCTACAAAACTGTCTTTCTTGGTGAGGAGACCAGATATCTGGATGGTCAGCTTTATGCTTTCGGCTCAAAAACACACAGCTGTGACGTGTACGGGGCTGGCTGGGTGCCCGGTGTGCAGACGAGAACAATACAGCCCCTTGGCTCATGGTGCCCTGCTGTGGGCCTGAGGCACCCAGGCCCCAACAGCATCCCCAGAGGAAGAAGGCTGGAAGGAGTGCAAGACAAGGCACGACAGCAAGTCTCTGCTGGGCAGCCACAGGGCTCAGCAGCAGCTGGGGCTTGAGCTGATCCTGCAGCTCTGATCCTAGACTCACCTATTATTAATAAAAAATATTGCATATCCCCTCTGCTCCCATCCATGCAAACGCTAACATCTGCAAAGGTAACAAATGTAAGCCTCTCCTTGTGTCCCTTCTCTGTGTTCACCTCACACACACGCAAACACGTGTGTACACATGCACACACAGACACAGACTCACACAGAGACAGACACACAGACACACGCACACACAGATATACACATGCAAACGCAGAACACATGCATGAATGTACAGGCACATGTGTGAACACATATGTGCTAGTGCACACACAGAGATGTGCACACACGGTCATGAATGCACAGGCAGAGACATGTATGTATACACACAGACACACATGCAGACACACACGAATAGACACACACATGCACACAGACACACACGGACACACATGCACACACATATACGTGTGGTCCCCTGCACTACCCGCTTTCCTGTGCCCATCACATGGCACTAAATCCTTCCAAGTGCACAGCATACTCACAGAGCCCTAAGTTCTCAGACGGGGACCCATGCACAGGGGGGCAAGTGTGACCTGCGGCTGAATGTGGACGGGAAGGGAAGGTGTGGCATTTACAAAAGACTCTGGACCCTGGGACATGGGTGGTGGACAGTGAGGGGCTCTGTGGCCTCTGAAGCAGGAAACAAGACAATCTGATGGGGGCTCTGGGAGCAGATGTTCACAGCTGGCTATAAATGCTGAGTGAGGAGGCTGGGTTCTCCAAGCTTTTGGGGACCCCAGGAAGGGAAGAGCAGAGAAGCTGCTTCTGGCTTCACACCTTTCCCAGCAAGGTGGGGGGAGAGGGTTACGTAAGCACCTACTGGAATGTCACGTAAGCCACACGTTTAAAAGAACCATGGCTAAGCAAAAAGGAAGACGCTGGGAACATAGCCAGAGTCCCTCAGCAGACAGCAGGTGGTACCCCTATCCAGGACACCCGGGACCAGCACACCGCTCTGACTGTCCTCTGCTCCCACCTGCTATGACTGGCTCGCCCAGTGGGACCCTGTGCATGAAGAGAAGGGGTCTCCTAGAGCAATTTGGGGTCTGTCAGTTTATCCCCGCAATCGTTTATTTTTTTGCTTTCCACATTCAAGTGTATTCTAAAATGGATGATGGCTTTAGCTTCTTAAAGTCGGTATCCTTTCGTCGTTAAGTAGTGACTTTATCTATAAAAATCCTGGAGGCATTTCCACACTGTATTTTGTGGTTTCTGAGCCTTTTTTCCCTTCTGTCTCTGTCTCTCCCTCTCCTTCTCTTTCATTCCACTTTACACTGAACATGTGCTGTTTTCTTACCCAACCCCCAACCCCACATCTTCTCAGCAATTCTGAGGTATTATTCCAAAGCTGTCCAGCATCTGTTTGGATGACAAGAAGCCTCTGGGAGTCACTGCAGTGTAATATGTATATTCTCTTTGCAGATATTTAAGATTATTTGTTTCTTATATTCCACAGTTTCATTTAATTGGATGTGCATGTGTTTTTATTTACTTGGTTTTAGCAGTGGGAGTCTTTAGATCAAAAAGGCACAACAAATTTCTTCAGTTCTATAAACAATCTCAGCCTTTCCTTCTGAGCAATGCCTGTCCTCTACTCTCCTCAGTGTCTCCTTTAACTTCAAACACGGGCTTGTGTTTCTGAGGCCATTTGCCATGCTTCTTCATTTGTGTCTCATATCTTCCCTGGGATTTTGATGCAAAACTCAGGGTAATATCCTCATCCTCTGTTTTCTGGTTTGCTCATTCTCTGTCCAGTTCTGTCTAATCTGCTTTATGGTAGATGGACACAGTCATGAATTTAAATGACATTTTTTTTTTGCTTTGGATATGCTGTTTGTTTTTCAATCTGTCTTTTTGTCATACTAGATGGTTATTTCATTATTGTCTCTTTTCCCTTTAAACACCAAGTTAGTAATTTTTTAACACACCCAGTATCTGTGCAAGTCACTATTTCTAAGGCTCACTTGTTTATTCTTCTGCCATGTGTTCTCATCCCCTTGAAATGTCTTTATATGGGTTATAATCTTTTATTGTCTCTTTTAGGAAAGGAGGAGCCCTACATTGTCAGACATGCTGTAGATAATGTGCGATTTTGATTCTGCCACAGTCCTCAGGTTCTGATAGTATACTAACTGATTTGGGAACAATTTTTACATCCATTATATCACTCGGGCCTTCTGCAACACACAGGTGCTGAGAATTCAGATCTCACACCCAAGCCTCTAGCATATATTTCTTGCTGGTGACTTTATATTCTACCCATGACCTTAGCAGCAGTGTGACCGGCTTCCTTTATATTCTTGGTCACTGTTTTCTAGTCTTTCTCTCACACATGGGAAACACACTGAGATTCCGAGTTTCATTCCGGGGGCAGAGTCCCTGCGCCTCCGACAGACACAGGTGCAGGGCTCCCGCATCCCACACCAGGCTGAGTGGCCCCTCCATCCCCTCCCTGTACCCCCTTCTGGGTTTTATGTCTCAGGGGCTATAGTGGCCTTGAGTCTTGCCTATCCTCTGGTTTAAAGGTCTTTCTTCATTTTGGGAAACTGGAGGATTGCCTTTCCTTCCCTCAGGCTCAGGTTTGCAGTGAACACAACCGTGACACGCAACACTTCTGTGACGTCACAGTGGGAGGAGCAGAACCTTTTGATGCCCTCCATCCTGGCCTTTTAGGACCAACAGTTTTCCTTCTTGTAACCTACACCATATTTTCTGATTTGTACAAAAACATCAACCAGTCTAAGGTCCCAGAAGACAGATCAGCTGGAACGGAATTCTGTTTTCTCTCAAAAGCCAGTGGAATTCTTCAGTTCCTAAGCAACGTTAATTTTTTTCTAGAGTGTCTGGCACATGTTGAGAACTTAATAAATGCTGGTTATCTACCACAAACCTCCAAAAATAGAGAACAGAAAAGACCATTTTTAACCAAAGCATACAATTAAGAAGGTCTGATCTCCCAAGGAGAGGAGGCAGCAGCTGGAGGTGAGGCGTGGGCGTCCTCCGCTCTGTGAGAGCAGAGGTGGGGCCTAAAGGCTTCTTCCCAGACCCAAGATGCCCAGGCCTTTAGAAAGCCTTCCTATTCCTCCCCAGGTGCTGAGATATCTGAAAATCTCAGGATGACACTCTCTCAGTTAAGGAGCAAAAACACTACGGAAGTTTTACATTGTTCAGAGTCATTTGAAGAAAATCTTGAAAACTTGTATTAAAAAAAATCAAGAACACAATGCTAGTAAATACAGGAAACACCTGCCACCTTTTTCTCACTCATGAATGAGGAAGAAAAGAGGGAGCTAGGGTTCCTTCTATTTGTAGTGATACCTACAAGTCTCCCCCAAATTCTAAGAGCATTATGCAACTTGTGTCCCAAAATGATCAAAGTAAAAACCAAAACCAAACCAAAATAAGATTTAAAAAGGAAGGCTCTTGGGCGCCTGGGTGGCTGGGTGGCTCAGTGGGTTAAAGCATCTGCCTCTGGCTCAAGTCATGATCTCAGGGTCCTGGGATCAAGTCCCACATCGGGCTCTCTGCTCAACAGGGAGCCTGCTTCCTCCTCTCTGCCTGCCTCTCTGCCTACTTGTGATCTCTCTGTCAAATAAATAAATAAAATCTTTAAAAAAAAAAGTATATAAAATGGAAGTCTCTTATCTTGACCTTTTTGTGATTTTTTTGAACCTGAATTTTGCTTTGCAACCATGTTATTCCACAAATAATGTTTTCCAAATACTCAAATATGTGTTGATGCCTTCATAAACAGTCCATTTCTTTTGAAGTTACCATCTTATGGCATCTGTCTCAAAGAATCTTTTATGCTAAAATCCATCTGGACATTTTTGTAGCATTACTCTTTTGTACCAAATTTTTATTATAATAGCTTATTTTATTCCTTAGTTTTAATTGGGTTAAATCATCTAGATTAAGACACTGTTATTACATTGTAGGGGATCTCAAATAAGTTTTTCTAAACCCTTCCAGGTATCATCGGCTGTCTTCCCACATTAGAATATCTACCTGCTGGGTTGGGGGGATGCCAAATCGAACCACAAACAGGTAAACAAATAGGCACATCCATAATCTGACACCTGAGGTTCTACTATAACACTTCTTGGGGCCTAGTTAAAAAGCAAGTGCTGTCATGTACCTGCCAATAAAGTTTGAAAAGGATCATATACTCTTCAATTATTTTCCTATATTAAATTGATGGGTTATATGTGTGAAACTGTCCGAGATCCTTGCAGTGTCAAGGTAAACTAGCCCAGTGATCTTTTGGCTAGATAATATCACTCCAATGTCTAACAGACAATGGAGCCACAAAGAACATGATACACATCGACACGGTCATACCACAAAGTCCTATAGCAAACCATAATAACAAGAATGCTCTTGGTAGATTTTAAACTGTTTTTTTTTTTTTTTTTAATTGGTTTCCAGTTTGGCAGAACACTGGTGAGTATATTCCTGTAAGTGGCAGGTGAGTCTGTCTGAGTAAGAAGTCCCCCACCGAACCCTGCACCCCCATTCAGAGTTACCTGTCCATACATTCTTGGTAGGAAGAAAGACACCAATAAGTAACCATGAATTCCATTAAACATTTTCCTCTCAAGATCACAATCGTCCAAATTTCAGAAACCATGAAAGGCAGAAAGAACCAGCAAATCTACACACTGAAATTACAATCCACATATTAGGTACAATTAGAAATTTGTGTTCTCTGCAAAACAGGCCACACATTTGCAGAGGTCTCCGTACCCCATAAACTTTGCTCCTACTCATGCTGCTTGACAGATATTATCATCAGAGACAGTGCTAATTACTCAGTCTCTATCCAAAGACCTAGCTCCCTCCAAAAGAACTGATCATTAAAATGCAAATAGGTGTTTCCCACTTCACTGGTTTAGCAGAGAAAGACTGTTAACAGCTTTCTGACAAGAAAAAGAGAAGCTTAATGAGTTGATGCCTTAACCTTGTGGATGGAATGAGCAGCAGCGAGGACCTGAGCCTGCTTCCCTGCCTCCTGTGCCCGCCAGCTCTGATCCTTTCCATGCCACGGCGTTTAGGAGTTAACTGATAGAAGCTGCCAGAGAAATTACTGAACAAAAAAGCTGATTTCAGATTCCACTCACTGCACCCAAGCAGCTCTCACTTAGACTAATTACTTAAATGATTTAAAAATGTATGAATATGCATGGTACTGCTTTTCAAAAAACAAAGCCCAGCTGAGACCAAGCCATCAAATTTTTCCTCCCCTCCTCTGATTTGGAGCAACTGCACTTGTGGATCTGAAAGCGCTAGGCGGGCTGCAGAGCCTCAGATCAAGGTGGAAAAGGGACGGCCACACAGACAGGGCCTCAGCCTCCCCGACCCTCACGGTCTCCTAGGCGGGGGCGGGGGGCATCTGGGAGGGTTCTCTGAGCAAAGCAGCTCTACAGATTGCTCTGCCCGATGAACAAGGAGGGGCACCTCTCCTCCCCCTTCCCCGACACTTTTCCACCTTTGGTGTGGGGTTGACCCTCTGGGATGTGGCCGCTGAGCGAGAGCAGGCTGCTGGGGGATGTGGTAGGCACTGTCCAGGACAAGCACATGCAGGGCTGACATGTGGGACTGGGGGCTCAGGACCTGGGGCGCAGGGGGTGTCCACAGGAACACACAAACCCCTGTCCCTGAGCGAAAGCTCCCCAGGCAACACCATCTCAATTCAAAGCACACCATCGCCCAACCTCACGCACCACATTGGTTTGTCGGAGCCCAATCCACCCTTTCAGGACGGCGTGAAGCACAGCCAGCCAAAACCCAAACTACACACACACACACACACACACACGCACACACACTGCAGACCACAGGTGCTTGTGAATGGGCAGGCAGGAAAGCAGCACGCGGGCTGGCACAGCCATGAGGCAGGAGCACCTGAGACTTGGGGATTTCTCCGGGCCCCGGGGCACACTGAAGACTCTCAGCAGATGGTACGTGTGGCATGGGATGGCAAAGACAACTGCACAGGACGGCAACGCAGGAGGTGCACCGTCCTGGTGTGGGACAGACACGGAAGTTACCACGACAAAAAAGAACAAGATGCCCAAATGCCCGGGGGACACACACACAGGCTGGGGAACTCTGCACTCTGGAGAACTCCCCCCGAATCCTCACGGTCAGGAGGCTGCTGCTACCCATCCCGGCGGCCTCCACTCCCAAATGCAGGGAACCCTGGGACTTGGGTCTCCCGCAGCCGTGATGGTTTGAGTTAATGAGTGTGGCCATGCCAATCAGTGCATGGCTCAGTCCTCACAGCAACAACACAGCGACTGAAGACTCAGTCACAGCTCAGCCACAAAGAGGAAGCAACAGAGTATTTGATGGAATTTCTAGGTTAACCCAATAGTCACCTTTTCCTCTCATCTTATGGATACAGATCTCTGTGGGGAAGATGAAGACAGCCACATGGCAGGCACGGTGCACATGCTGGCGATTCATACCCAGGCATTCTGGGATCTCGGCCTCCCGAGGCCATCACTCCTTACTGTGGTGAGGCCAGAAGCTGGCTGTTCGGATGCCGAACATCAAAACTCTGATGAATTCAGAGCCCCTGCTAATGGGGGTTAACCACATTCCTTTTCTCTTTCCTATTGTGACTCTGAGAAATAGGACAGATTTTGGCTTGAACTACTCTGGAATATAGTAAAATCATACATTCAGGAGCTCTACTTCTAAAAGTCTCTTAGACACATGGAATCTGGATTACCGGGCATTGTTCAGTGTCATAGATGACCCACACAGTTCCTGCTGCACCCCTCAGATTTATACATTAATAATATAGAACGGTTTTCTGACATCTTATTTCATATGAGGCACATCAGTACTTGGACTAATATATTTAAAGCTAAGAAATACATATTCCTAATGTCAGCATTTACTACCTGGAGAAACCTGATTAAAATTTCTAAACCCCAAACAAAAAGGAAAAGGTGGTAATTTGGTTGTGATTCAATTTTCCTTTAGCGATGACCCTGGACCCTGTCTTGCCTAAAGCTCACCCTGCACATCACACGGATCGTTTTACCCCCTTTCATCAAACCCTGTGAAGAACGTGCACTCAGACTCGCCTTCCGCCGTCGGTTCCCGTGGGGCCCCCACCATGCCCACACGAGACTGCACACTTACCTTCTGGTTCCCCGCAGAGGGTGCACTGGGACTCTGCAAACAGAAGAGAGAGAGGACGTTACTATGAGGTCTCAGCTGCATGGCCGCAGACATCACCCCAGCTGCTGGAGGAACTGGGGCACTGACCAGCAGCACCCACCCTCCCCACAGACACGGCAGCCCTCTCAGCGCTCGGCCAGAAGACCCCCCCATCTGAGAAGACGTCATTGCAGAGAAAGCACCTTAGCACACACTTCACACGCTACACTTTAGTGAACTAACGCTCTCCATCACAGGCATGCGCACACATTAAATATGTTTTCAAGACTGTGTATGGCTCCACACAAATTACTTAGCTGAAATAAATGCTGTATTTTATCACCTAATTTAATATCTAAACCTTCACTTCAGTTACAGCTGTTATATCTTCTTTCAGGCACAAATAACCATGAGCAAAAGGATGATATTATCCTCCACTAAGCCTATAATCATGGACTGTCCTCAGGACACAGCCCCGTCCCTCTGTGTCAGACTGTGCAAGACAGACAGAGGTGTTTGAGGGTCACGGCATTTACAAACATGTCAGGAAATTACAATAATAAACACAAGTGCAATTATTTCCGAGATACGTGTTCTTTGTGGGAAAGAAGTCAGACTTTGGGGCCGGGTCACTCTGTGCAGGCGACTTGCCCCCAGAGCCCTAGAATGGGGTCACTGGCAGTCTCCACGCAGGGATGGGAGACTGAGTGACAAATGGTTCAAGCAGCCGTCAGGCGGGCAGCACCGGGCACTTGGGGGAAGGCCAAGCCCCTTCTTCTCCAACCCCAAGGAGCAGCAAAGGGCTCACAGAAGAGACAGCATCAGGACTGAGTCCTACAGAACAAGTAGGACTTTCAGCAGAAGGATGGGATGGAAACACCACTGTCAGACGGCAGGCATAGAAGTCTGCCTGAAGGACGGGGCTGACGGGAGTGTGCTCAGGAGACACACTGTGCACAGTCTGGGAAGGAAACTGAAAATCACAGGATCTGAGACTTATTTTCATATAAAATTAGGAGGCCAGGTTGGTTTCTGAGGGGGAGGGGGACAGTGTGCTAGTTCTTTAGTGGGACGGCCTTGGTAGCCAGGAGGGGCTGGGCGGGGACAGGGAGGGAGCCCGGGCATCCACGCTTGTCCTAACCCAGCAGGTGCATGTGGGTTTGTAGGTGGAGGTGAATGAGGGACAGAGGGGTTTGAGGGGTATGGCAGAGAAGGCAGAATTATCCTTTAAAACAAACTGGACTCGGAACTGGTCTGGCTTCTTGGACATCAGGCCAGTGACATCAGTGCCAGTAAATTGCTGCAACTGCCCCTTCCCATCCTGCACCGACAGGCCCTGAGATGCAGTGCCTGCTCTGGCTGTGGTGTCAGACTGATAGGCCTCCATCTCCTGATATAGAAAACAGAGCCCAGAGCTGAACTACTCTGCATTGCAAGTGGGCAAGACCAGAAAATGGGGGACCCAGAGTCTTCGAAGGAGAGAGCATGACCAGGTGCATGGGGGCTTGCTACCTCTGACGCCATGCCAGAGCACAATCTGGGGGGAAAACATACATGGCTCAGGAAGGAGGCAGGGGTCAGGTGATGGGGCGGTGGTCACAGCACCAACCAAGCCTGCATTCCTGCAAGGTCCGTAGCTGGTGTCCGCGATCGAGGCACAGGTAAGCCACCAACACAGACGTCCTGCCCCCGACCAAGGGTCTACAGAAAACACAAATGAGGGACTTCCACTGGGGACACAGCGACATCCCGGGAGCTCACTCTAGTTCCCAGGGCCCCTTGTGCTGATCTGGGCTTCAGAAGACATAGCACTGTCCACCTTCTGCAGGTCTCACTAAGGATACGATGCTGAGTGTGCTCCAGGTCATGGTGGGAACCCCTTGCTGTCTCCTCTGTGGATGTGGCCGCTGTGGCTGCTGGCATGAAGAGACCTGTCTGAGGCCACATGATGGCAGAGGAGCCCGATGTCCTTGTCCCTGGCTCTTCTCACAGTGATAGGACAGAGCAGAAATAGCACGGCTCCCAGGGACTCCAGGAGGTATGTGTGTCTAGGGGTCTCCCCAGCAGACCACAGAGCTGGAGAAGGGGACTAGGGGAGGGGTCAGCCAGGGACCCAGGTGGCTAGGACTTCAGAGCAATGCACTGAGGAGAACTGGTTTTTACCACTCATCATGAAGGGCTAACCTGAATTTGCACCAAAACTGGCCCACCAACATAGGACTTTCTCTGTACATCTAATCCCCATCATGGGTTAGATATGTTCAGTGTCATGCACCAAGTTCAAAGCACAGTGATTGCACAATAATGTCAAGAACTCAGATCCTGTGGGTCAAAGGTCACCAGGAGCCTGGGAAAGGGGTCTGTCTGGCCACTGGCATATGAACTTCTCCAGAGTCCAAGTCTTACACACATGTCATCTGAGAGTCCACCATTAATACTTCTAGGCCTCATCCTTAAGTTATTTCCAGCAAGATCATGGGTGAGAAACTGTCATTCTCTGTGTTCTAAGTGACTCACTCTGCATTTCCCATAAAGTCCATGGGAGCCTTCCAGCCCAAGCTGCAGGACAATCAGAGAAGCGGAGGTTTTCCCATTGTCTACAGCATGGGAAGCATCCTTGGGGGGCACAATTCCACCACGAGGTGAGTGACTCTGGGAGTACCCAAAACTCTACGTGCTTGAGTCTAGAGTCCAGAAGAGGGGATGGTTTCAAGGTGAGGGAACCCACCTGCCAGTGCACAGAGGACAACTGGGTCAAAGCGCTAGTCCCCAGTCCACAGGGCTCACAGACACTGCCACTGTCACAACCAGGGAACTATTCCAAGCGCAGGTCAGCAGCAGTTCCCCACCACCCCTGGGAGGCTGTGGCCCTGACACGGGAGGGCTGGCTGTCTCGCAGGCTTCCTCTCCTGCAGTTGGGAGCCTGGAAGCCTGGCTCATAGAGGCGCTTCCCCTTCTGGGCCTTGTTCCCAGATCCCCTCACCCACCAGGCTGGGAACGAATGAAGCAGAGTATATGTGACACAGTCTGGGGCCTGGCGCTGTGCAGGCTTTCTGTCAAGGGCAGTTTGGGGCCAGGCCCGTCCGTATTCTGGGACGGTGGCTGTCTGTTGCCACCCTCATGCCCGCCTCACTCCCACTCGTGGACCTCATTACAGGGAGGGGGTGTCTGTGGCCTCGGCCTGATGGCATCTGATCGACGCCAGACCGTCTTCCCTGAGGAACACCCATGAAAAGAAGAATGCCAATGTAGAAGGGAATAAAACTCAATACACTATGAATTCATCATCATTAGCATGGTGTCTCATTTAAATTAGGAGAAGACTCCACTAATTTATGCTAATTGACATAAGACAGAGAATTTTGCCTGATGATTTTATGTGCACGTAATCTATACCCAAACCAGACGCAGCCTGGCAAGAACCAGCTTGCTCTCCAAGCTCCAGACGTGAGCAGTGACAGCCTAGCCTGCACTTCCCCTGGCAAAGGCATTACCCAGCTTTGATCTTCCCCAGAAGAGGGCACAGCTGCATCTCTGGTGTGAGCCCAGAGGTGTCTTATCTGGGGAGGTCCCTCCAGATCACTGCAGGTGTTTTTAGAGGTGGTTCAGGGCTGGGGTGGGAAGCAGGCATATGTGCAGCGACTCTCCCATCTGAAGGGGCTCCAGCCCTGTGACACCCCCACCCTGGCCCCGCTCCATGACCGCTGGAGCTACAGGAAGGGATGCTGAAGCCCCTGCCTACCGGAGCCCATGGAGGGAGCAGCTGACACATACCCAGCAACTCAGGCCAGCTGCTATGGCCAAGCTCAGCAGCCAGGCTCCCATCACAGCCAATTGCAAGATCCCTGGAAGTAGGACCCACTTTCCTGAGGCCTGGAGGCAAGGAACGTCAGCATTGATTCTGCAGAGTCAGCCCGGCTCCAGTGCCAGCAGGAGGTCTGGCTGAGACAGTGTTCGCTGGGGGCTGGGCCCAGCAGACAGACAAAAAAACAGCAGGCCCACCCAGATCTGCAGCAGGGAGGCTGACGAGAGCAAGAGACTAGGATGGCCTGGTGTTGGGCTGCTGGGCCAGCCAGACTCATTGGCCATGCCTCCTACCTCCTAGGCCACCCTCCCACTGAGGCCATGATTGATAGGGGCCAAGCTCTTCTCCCAATCCCAATGCTGCAGGGGACTTCCTGGCACTCACCACGGAGAAATGCTCTGTTGGGAGAGCCACCAGACAGGAACGCAAAACCATTCTTTGAGTGGGAGAGGGAAGCGGGATCTGACCTGCAGTCATTATGGAACCAGGGCGCCCCTGTCTTTGTGAAAACTTCCCAAACCAGCAAGGAGCATGACGATGGTGACCCTCCCCCACGGATCCCAGCAACAAGCACACGCCTGCCCACGCACTTACTGGAATAGGGAGACATGGCACTACGATTTCATAGACACATGATTATGGGCTAATGGGAGACCTGTGCTTGACTCACCAGCTCAAATGACCTGACTGTGTGTTGACACGGCGGAAAATCCTCCAGCTGCCCTAAGGCCTCATCCCCTGTGAGCTTGCCTCTCAGCCCCCCCTTCCAGCTGTCAACCCCCTAAATGTCATACTGGACCCTGGAATGTTTCTGGGGAGCTGATTCACTCGCAGAGTATGCTTAACTGAAGAAAGTTCAATTCTGGTGGGACTCTCTGAGGAAAAACTGGGTCCTGAGAGTATTCACTCAGATGTATGCTCCCTGCCCAACAGAGGTACGCTGGGACAGGGAGCTCGCCATAAAGCAAACGGCTCAGGTGGGAGTGATCCATGGGTCACTCTATTCTCTACCACTTTTGTGTGTAAAGCTTGAAGGCTCTTGTGGCTCCGATCCCACGAACTCCCACGACATGTCTGTGTATGTGTCCAGCCCCGTCAGGTCTTTCCTTCAGTCCGGACAAGGGAAGCCTGCAGAAATGAAGTCACTGGCCAGTCACGCGGGCAAGCTCACAGCAAGGACCAGCAACTGATTTCCACTTGTGTGTATGAAGCTGTTCTTGAAATACATCCATGGCGCACATATGCTGGCTGTCAACAATACACACACACACGCCAGTCTCTCTGTCAACTCAGCCACTGTCCCAGGGACAACAGGACTGAAGCTTGTGACAAGCCTGACTTCTGGGTTCCAAGGACCTGCCCCAGCTCAGTGCCAACACCATGGTCCTCTCTCCTGAACAGTAATGCCTGCAGGGTCCTGCTCAGGGCCCGCACAGATCTCACCTTACCCGAGCCCAGACCGGGCCCCCAGGCCCGCCGATGCTGTAAGGTGCAGCCCCAGCAGAGCACCATCATTCCCACAGGGACACCGTCCCTCCCAGTCCAGGCCTGAGAAACCTGCTGCCAGGCTTTCTGCCATTGTCAGCCTCCCCACACACCCAGCCTCCCCCACCACAGTGCCCCGTCCCTAGTCCCCAGCGCCTGAGTGGTCACTCTTGTCCAGCACACCAGTCTCCCGATGGGCTGTTCCTGCGGGCCCTTGCAGGGCACATGCATCTGTGCTCTTGGCCTGCATGTGCTGAAGTCCTAACTCCAAAGCTTAGCTCACGGGCATGATGTCTGCAAGATGTGTCCACGTGTGGACTCCCTTCCCGCTGAAGGCTCAGGAAGGTTCTGCTGCACCGAGAGGCCACTCTGCATTTATCCATAAGTTTGCTCACCCAGGGACACTGAATCACCTCCACTTTCTGGCTACTGTGAGCAGGGCTACTAGGAACACAATGTGCCAGTATCGCCATACTGGCTTTCGTTCCTGGGTGGGTGGAATGTCCTCCAGCATGGGGGCTGAGCCACGGGTGCTAGGGATTGCAAGTTTATGTCCATCTCCCAAAATTCATAGGCTAAAACTGAATCCCCAGAGTGACAGCATTGGGAGGTGGGACCTCTGGAGGTGGGACGAGATCATGAGGCTTTAGAGCTGCCTCCCTCTCTTTACCAGGCGAGGACAACCCGGGAGAGGTCCTTGCCAGGAGTTGACCACCCCGCCACCTGGCCTCAGACTCCCAGGCTCCACACCTGTGAGGAAACCCATGTCTCTTCTTCAGAGGCCCCTCCCCACAGGCTGCAGTACTTTCATATAGAGTCCAAACTGATGAAGACAGTCCTTCATATCGCCACTAAAGTGAGCCACCAAAAACGCATGTATGACCCTAACACCGGTGTAGTCTCCAGCCCAATGATGCCACCCCGACCCAACCGTCACCCGAGCGCAAGCTGGAAGAACCACTCAAATCCTACCAATTAAATCTGCAACACATGATGACAGAGGGACCAGCTGTTGGGTTTTCCTTTATTTTATTTGGTACAGATCTTAGGTTTTAGAGGACGTCTCAGCCTCACTACCGAATGGAATAGAAGGTGCAGGGACTTCCCCTAAATCCCCACCTCCCCTGCCTGCAGAGCCTCCCCGACTCCAGCACCTCCACCAGATGGCCCGTTTGTCACCACTGATGACCCACAGGAACTCGTCATCACTGTCAGGGTCCCTCCTGGCACTGTACCCTCTGGGGGGCTTTGACAAACATTCCATGTCTCCTATCCAGCATCACGGTGACTTGGATCTACCATCGCAGGCACACAGGGTACACTGCCCTACAAATCTTCTGATGTACTGGTTTTCACTGAGTGTGGATGGTATGCCTGGGTCCCTGATAGCTCATCATGATTCACAGAGCTAACTGAGGCTACAATATAGAGGTAGGCTTTGATGATTTCCTTTCCCTCCTACATCCAACTAATTATTAGTCCTCTCAAACTGTAACTCTAAGATTTATCATCAACCTACTCCCTGCCTCCATCCCTACTGCCAACACCATGTCCCAGAGCTACCCAGCGCTGACTTCACAATGGGGAGCCTCCTGGTTGCTCCCAGGTCCAGCACGGAGTCCAAGGTGGCAATTCTACAGCATAAGTCTGGCCATGCCACACCCTCTGGGGGCCCTCTGGTCGGTTCCCCTCGCTCTTAGGAAAGCAGTTGAACTTCTCCCAATGACTGCGAGGCTCTGACCCCTTCTCCTTCTGGTATTGGCACTGGCTACAAGGCTCTGTCATCAACCCACCAAGGGAGAGGACTTGTACCTGCTGTTCCCTCTCCAGAATGTTCCTCCTCTAGATTTTCAAACGGAGTTCCCTCCTCTGCTGTAAGAAATACATTCTGAACAGACCCCTCTGCTGTCATTCTCTATCCCTTTCCCTATCCCACATTCAGTCTCAAACTCATTACCAATGTATTTGTGCCCTTGGTTAAAGATCTGACATTCCTCTCTTCCCCACCCAAAAGAAGATGAACACAAGCCTGCTTCCCGTTTATTGTGCTCCTCTCTGTATCATCAGATTTAAAACAGTTCCTGGCACAAAAGAGACACTCAATGAATGTGGGTTAGATAAATTAGAATGCTCACAATTCTTACCACCACGAAGAGTAGCATCACCAAACTGTACACCATGTATGTAATGGCAAGTACTGCATTAGCCAGCAGTAAGGCAGGGCCCCGCACAGTGTCTCAGACAGGATGCAGAACCTGCTATGTCCCACACTAGAAAATGCACCAGACAAGGATGTGAGCTGACACAGGAGGGTGGGGGACGCTCAAACAAACATGGCAACAGGCCAGCTGCCCAGTGTGATTATACCCAGAACCAGGATGGGGCAGCCCTCACTCTGAGACCCCTCAGTCCAGCAGCCTCTGAGAGCATGGAAACATAGCTATGCCAGGCTGAACTCTCCATCAGCCCCAAGGGGAACTCTGCTCTAATGTCTGGTACGCACCCCTCCCCAAAAACCAGCCCTGGCTGGCAGTGCCCAGCAGGGCCCCAGGCAAAACCAGTTACTGCTTCTTCGTTTGGGTAATGGGGCTCTTTACATGTAAGTCAGTGGTGTTCTTCCCTCTCGAATGGAGGTGTTCAGAGGCCAAGGCTGGGACTCCCCAGAACTTGTGCCCAGATAGGTTTCAGAACTATCTTTGAAAATAAAGACTCCATTCCTTCCTCCCCAAGATTTACATTAGTTCCTTTGTCAATCCAACCTTACAAAGTTGACATTCCTTACGTATTCTGTGTCATACCGACTAGACTCACATGGATATATACAGTCATTTGCCTGAGTATTATTTCCATAAGGATCTAGTTATAAATATACAAACCCGTGTACGGGTACTATGTTATATATAAACACATAGCATATTCAAATACAAGTATAAATACATAAAAACATATGTAATCATATGCATGCTTCTATTTAAATGGCTTACAACTACAAATCAGCACAAATAGAAAGACCGGCACACAGAAGCACGTGATTGTGGGCAGTATGTATCCTCCCACTGTGGAAGGATGCATTAACAGGTGTTTATGTGGGGTGCCTGCGTGGCTCAGTTGTTGAGTGTCTGCCTTGGGCTCAGGTCATGATCCCAGTGTTCCAGGCTCCAGCCCTGCATCGGGCTCCCTGCTCTGCAGGAAGCATGCTTCTCCCTCTCTCACTCCCCCTGTTTGTGTTCCCTCTCTAGCTGTGTTTCTCTCTTTCAAATAAATAAAATCTTAAAAAAACAAACAGGTGCTCATGTTTCCAAGAATAAGTGTTCAGTCATGTTCCATATAGATTTCTGATCGTCACAATAAATATTAGCCTCCAAGGACTTGACCTAATTCTGTCATCAAACTAATGTAAATCTGCATGAAATAACCAAACTACAACACAGTCTGCAGGACTCGGATGATGCAGGTGGGCCATGGACAGGGGCCTTACCACCAGCCCCATAGGTAATGGCAGGTCCAAGCCACTTTTACTTCCACAAGCCATAAATATTTCCACTGGGATCTTCTGTATCAAATATCTTTCCCCTGGCATCAATGTGTCCTTGCTTTGTTCGAAAAGTGTCAGCGGAATATCACTTATTTTCAAGCCTCTTTCTTTGTTCGTGGCAAGGCATTCATTTATCATAGCTGGATTCCCAGGAGTTGATAAACACGGCGTTACTTAGTACCATGGACAGAGGCTGTTATTTATTTGTCAAGTCTGGGATCATTACTCACACTGCTGTACAGAAAGAACTTCACTGTAAAATTTAAAACAACATTCGCTAGGTGGTGGCTGTCAGACTTTAATTTTACTGGAATTGGTATTTTCTATTTTTTGGCCCATCATAACCTATTTCTTCTCCATTTCTGTCACTCATAGACAGTGGATGAAGTTGAAAGGCAGTTAAGCCAACCTGACAAAGTGTAAGTTCTTTACGAATGTTTTTGAATTCATCTTGAATTTATTTTTCAGAGAGAATAAGTCCTTGTGGTAGTTCAGACTATATGAAATAGTACCTTGAGTTGGGGCCAAACATAGCTATAATAGAAGACTTGTCTCCAAGTCTGAGAGGGATTTGAAATATGGATTCCTAAAATCATATTTCATGTTGTAACCCTATGTAGGAGGGTACCAGTGACACCCAAATTCAAAGGGGCAGCTGAGTTTAAATGTTTCTAACAGGTTCATTGAGATTTTGGCAGCCAGGGACACACTGTACCAGTAGAAAGATGTAGAGAGAAGGAAGCGGGGTGAGAACCTGATAAGCAATGACAAAGCTGAAAGCATCATCAACTCCACTTCTTACCGTCCTCAGGAGGACTGGGATGGGTGAGAAACCCGTTTACAGATTTCCAGATTTGACTGAAAGTTTCTATAACTCTTTCTGCTTGAGGATAATTTGTCTCATTAATTTATTTTGTTTGAGCCAATTATGCACAAGCTGAACACTAAAGCAACACAATGTAATAGGGTGATTACAAAGTGTTTAGAAGGCACATATGGGTACCTGATTCATAGCACACTTAATGTATTTATGGAGCCAAATGTGTTCATCTCAGTTGAAAGGTAGCCATGGATCATACACAAATAACAGGAACAAAATTCAACACAAAATTTGAATATGGAAGTTAAAAGTGTCATTACTCCTTTGCTCTGAGAGGAAATGCCCCTCTCATCCATTTCCTAAGTGATAGCCTTCACATCTCAGCAAGGAACAGAAAGTACTTCTCTCTTTCCACTAGGCTATACCCGACCCACCTCAGACCACTCCATGCTCTCCCATCAAGCCAGGCTGCTTTGTAGCCCTGGGTCTTTGCACATTCTGTGTATTGTTCATGAGTGTGTCTTTCTGCCCTTCTTTGCCTGGCAAATGACTCCTCCTACTTTTTGCTTAGTAATTTTTTAAAAGAACAGTTCTGTTCAGATATCACTTATATACCATATACTTCACCCATTTACAGAGTACAGTTCAATTGTTTTCAACATATTTATGGAGTTGTGCAATCCTTACCACAATCAATTTTATGACATTGCCATCCTGTACCCTTTACCCATCAGCCTCCTCTTCCCTCCTTAGTACCTCATCTTCTCAGCCCATGGAAACCACTCATCTATTGCCATCTACACTTGCTCATTCTGCACAATTCATGTGAATGGTATCCTATGGAGCTGTAATATGTGACTGGCTTCATTTAGCAAAATGTTTTCAAGGTTCATTCTGCTATGGAACGTGTCAGTACTTCCTTCCTCTTGATTGTTAGGTAATAGTCCACTGTATGGATGTATGATCATTTATTCATCCATTTATTGGTTGTTGGATAGTTGGGCTGTTTGCACTTTTTGACTATTAGGAATATACCCCTATAAATATTCATGTACAAGTTTATGAGTGGACATAGGTTTCATTTCTCTTGGATGTACACCAAGGAATAAATTTCTGGTCATATGGTAACTCTATGCTTAACATTTTGAGGAAACACTGAACTGTTTTCCCAAGTGGCTACACCACTTTACATTCCCAAAAAACAGCAGGGTGAGAGGGTTCCATTTTTTCCAGAGTCTTGCCCACACTTATTACTGCCTGTCTCTTTGATTAGAGCCATCCTAATGGGTGTGAAGCGGTGCCCCACTGGGAGTTCGATTCGCATCTCTCTGACATATAATCGTGTTGCATGCCTTCCCATGTAATTATTGGGCTATTTGTATATTTGTAGAAATATCTATTTAAAGTCCTTTGCTCATTCTTTTATTAGCTTATCTATTACTGAGTCATAAGAATTCTCTGTAATATCTAGACACAAGCCTTTACTATGTATATGATTTGCAGAACTTTTCCCTATTCAGTGGGGTTTCCTTCTCACTTTCTTGATGGTGACCTCTGAAACACAGTTTTAATTTTAATAAAATTCAATTAGTCTTTCCCCTCCCCCCTTTGTTGCTTGTGCTTTTGGTGGACTATCTAAGAAACTGTTACTTAATCTAAAAGTCCAAAGATTTGTATTCATTTGTTTTATAATTTCGGCTCTTACATTTAACTCTTTGATGCATTTTAATTTTTGTATATGGTGGGAGGTAGGGGCTCAACTTCATTCTTTTGCATGAGAATATTTAGCACCATTTGTTGAAGCCCTATTGGTGGTTTACAATTGATTTTAAATGTCAGTCCTTTCAGAATTCAGCTGTAATTACCCTAGGTTGAATTAAGTGGCCCTTCCTCCATGTTTCCACAACTTTTCTTCCCCAATAATACTTGAGTCTCATTAGAATGACTTGTCTTTCTTCCTCGGGAAATCATACATGATATGCCTACAGCCATCAGTGCACATCATGAGCCCACATTATGGAATGTCAGCCGAAAACGGTCTATAATGCATTTACACAATAACTATCTGAGCACCTGTGCCGTGTGTCCAACACTGGCTGGAAACTGGGGTAACAAAGTTAACTTGTCCAGAAGAGAAAAACCCATGTGCATGTATGAATATACCCTGGACTGCCGACACCTGGGTGGCTCGGCCGGTTAAGTGTCCAACTCCTGATTTCTGCTCAGGTCATGATCTCAGCGTCCTGGGATGCAGTCAGGCAGTGGGGAGTCTGGTTTTCTCCCTCTCCCTCTGCCCCTCCCACTCGTGCTCTGTCTCACTATAAATAAATCTTTAAAATAAATAAAATAAATACACTCTGCAGCTGCATCACATCCTCAGAAACAAGAAAGAACCACCAGCATATAGAAAAGCCCAGATGTCTGGCCACACCTGAGGCAGGGCTTAGAACAGGAAGTCCACCCAGGGTCACATTCTAGGGTTTTAATCCACTTCTGTAATTTGCTTAATAAAAGAAAAGGTGTCCGGATGTGGAGCTGCATCCTGGAGGACAATGAAGCTATTTTAGGGGTTTTAAGGAAGGTGGTTATATAAATAAATCTGGATTTCAGAGTGATTTCTCTGTAGCAAGTGGATAGGTATCTGGGAGAAAGACCAGAGACCAGAGACGTAAGACAGTGATAGCTTAGGACTACTGAGCACGGTGTTGGCCTTAGGTTGGAAGGCTCCTTCCTTGCAGGAAGACGGTGAAACATGGGGAAAAAATGCCTGGATTGTTTTTTTGTTTGTTTTTGTTTTTTTCAAATCTCACTCTGGAGAAAAGCGGGCCATGCAGCCAAAATCCCAGGAACTACGCAGCCACTCAGCCTCTCACATTAATGTATGGAAAGCAGGAAGTAACTGGTGTCACAAGTTACTGTGAGAGGGACAGGAACAGACAACGGGAAAGCACAGCTCTAAGCACGATTGCAGGCAGAGAGCACTGGGTGGCAGGTAGGAACAGGAAAACCAGGACGGCTCAGGCGGGCCCCTCTTCCCGCCAACAGCGCGCTGGCACGGGAGCCTCCTCGTGCTGGGGGGCCGCTGTGCCCTCCCTCCCAGGGTGGCCCTGAGTAGCACCAGCCCCCCCACCACACCTCTCTGACACCTTGAGCTCCTCTCTTCTTTCTGAAAATCACGTGGCTGGCCAGCTTCGGGATTGGCATTTATAGCCCAGTTTGCTGCCTGCACCCCACAACCCAGGCCCTCACAGTGTGCACTCAGTGCAGACCCCCGGGCAGCTCAGCATTAGAACAGCCACAGTTCTCATGTGGGTTCATGGAAGTGCACGAAGAGACATGCGGCCACTTTAGTAGAACACACAGACGTCGAGACCTGACAGAATCCCATTTCCTCCACATAAAAATTCTGTTGCAGAACAGGTATTTGCCTTGAGAGACTCAGCAAAGAGCAGGTATTTGTGTGAGGCTCTGCAGGCTCCCGCCGGCTCCCAGTCGCTGGTCCTCTCCCGTATTCATTTAACACGACGGCTGTGAGCACTTTCGGGCATGCTGGCCCCAAACTAAGTCACTGAGTGCTAGGAGTGTCTTTCCATGGAGAAAGGAACATGCACAACAATAAAATATAATGAAGCAAAGTGGAAAATGGGAGGAACACTGGAGTCTGCAGTTGGAGGGGGAGATCAGGAACATGTCTGCAGAGAGCAGACACTTGAGATGACATTGAACCAGCCCAGGAGCTTCTCATTCCTTCATCCACTGCAAGCTTCTCCCTCCCAGGACTTACTTCAGGCGAGGGAGGGTGTCACAAGAGTCAGTGTAATGTGTCTGCTGTGGCCAGAGCCCCAAGGAGCGGTGCACAAGACAACGGGACAGGACCTACCCCTCTAGGTGGGGGAGGTTTCTTTGAGGAAAAGACCTTGAGCAACATCTAGAGGAAACAGGATGGGGGAGGCCTTCCAGAGAGGGGAATATTCTACAGCCAACAAGTGATGTGGCCACGCTGGCCTGTCCCTACCGCGTGGATGGGAGACAGATGGGTGACCCAGACAGCCGAGGTGCTGGCTGCCATGCAGCCAGCTGGTGACCCCCTGAGCGCTCCCTCTCCCACTCCAGTGCCTCCTGCAGTCCAGGAGGGCAGTGTAGACCTTGCAGCCCATCTCCTGCCTCATTGCGCCCTCCCCAGTGCCTGTCTCCTCCGCCCACCTCACACCTCACACGACGAAGCCGGCCCCTTTTCCTCAGTCCCTCGGTGCCCAGAGATCTGCTGGCAAATTGGATAAACTAATTAGTGCTTCCATGTTAATTAATTTTCTGTTGTTTATATAAGCTATGAGATTTCTGTTCTTGTGTTGGTCCCTTTAGGTAAGTTTATCTACAAACAAATTAAATCCCATTACACTAAATTACACTGAAATGCCAATCATCAAAGCAAGTCTTAAATGTGTGTCTTCCCCCACAGAACCCTCAGAAATAATCTCATGTCAGAAAGAAACACTTAAAACAGAGGTAATACTCATAATTGATGGATATTTTCACATGAAAACTTCAAAAAGATGGATTAGAAAAGTCACTTGAGCAGTGTGACAGCTGTATTTTTCTCCATATTTCTACATCGTGAAAATTAAATCACCAGATGCAAGAGCAGAGTTATCACTGAGCTATAAAACAGAGTGAGGACAATCTGAAGGTTTCCAGAATTGATTACTTTTTTAAAAACACCTATTCTTGCCGACTTAAATCTAAATCACACTCATGCTCTGAGAAATTAAAATTATGCAGTTAGTACAAGTCATTTCCCTTGGTTGAAATGAAGCCCATGACAGATGACTAAGCCGTAAGCAGAGGGAGCATTCAGGAGCTGACTGTTTCGCCCAGGACAGACCGGTGCCCAGGACCCCCAAGGCACCATGCTGGCCTTCCTGCGGCAGTCCTAGAGGCAGGCATCTGCATGGCCAACCACAGTGACTCCAAGGAAGAGATAAATAATGCTGGGAGGGGGGAGGTCCTCCACCCAGTATCACACGGGGAAAGCAGTAAAAACCATATGCACCACGCTGGCGATAAACATTGTGCACTCACTCTCCTGAGAACAGACATAAAGCCTCAGCCAGCCCATCTCTCAATTCCAGATTAATTCTCATCATTGCACACTTTACATCAGAAATAAGTAACAAAACCAAATTCATTAGCAGTCCCACAGTCAAATTCAGATCTCTGAATAGAATTTCAAGCCTTGTTTTCAAACCAGTCCCTGACATGAGATTTTAGAACAGAAATAACCTCTTATAGTTTGAACTGTAGCCCCTCAAATTCATACATGGAAGTCCTACCCAGTCCCCTCCCATACCTGACTGTGAACTTCTTTGGAAATAGGGTCAGTGACTATTGGAACAGTGACTGTATAACGAGGTCATCTGAGTGTCCCTACTCCAATAGAACTGGTGTCCTTATACAGAGGGGACACGTGGACAGAGAGGTGCACACAGGGGATAGGCCTCTGCCCTAGCCAGGGGACTGCCAGAGTGAGGAGGGCCTGCAACGGACCCTCTTCTCCACTTCGGAAGGAGCCCGCACTGCTGACCTCTGGACTGGACTCCCGAGCTCAAAATATAGGGCCACAGGTGTCTGCTGTCTGAGCCCCAGGTCCATAGTTGTTCCTCCCAGCGGCCCCAGGAAACGAATACACCACCTTATAGTAACAACCACACAGTACCTACCCTTTCGGAAGGAGGGCAAGAGCCTTTTCTAAGCTCCGTCTTTCTTAGAGTTTTAGGCTAGCCAGGAATGAAGAATTCCTCTCTGAAATTTTGTCTTGAAAACAGATGTTTACTTGGGAGTTTCAACAGTGCCATCACCATGTATCAGCCAATGGCTAACCATGGGTCCTCCCGGTGCAAGTCAGGCTCATCCACACAGACATGATTTTTCTCGATCATCTATACTTGCAGGATGCCATCACATCCAGAACATAGAAAATGTGGCTTAGGCTGTGGTACGTGGGCTCCACACCTCCAATATTCAGCATGTTTGGTCAAGTAGGAAATGAGATTGATCCTTGAGGATATCTTATATTCTGCATGTCTGCATTTCCTTTGGTTGCTTAGAAAGACAACTAACAGGTACTCAGCAAACTCTTGTTAACCAAGATCATCCATCAATACCCATAAACAGAACAAAAAGTAGACAGTAGGGCCTTTCAATGTGGGGATGAGGAGTTCTGAGGCCAACTCTCACCTTGACTGCATCCCAATGTCAGCTGCTCCTCAATGTACCCCAGAAGGCCTCATGATCCAGTCGCCACCACCTTGCCCTGTTGCACATGCACACTCTGCACTTGGCCATGTTGGCCACCCCTCGGGATCCGCTGAATATCCCACCCAATGGCGGGTGTGACTTTCCCGTGACTGATAAGACAGAGCACCTGTTCTCATGGGATTACAGCTTACCCTGCTATTAAATTAAGGGCTCCTTGGAGCAGAGGCAAGAGCAGATCTACTCTTGTGATGACAATCCCATGGCCCAGGGTCAGGCAAATACCCAACAGAAGTTAGTAGAATACATACAAAACATGCACATGAACACACAGTTGCATGGCTCGTCAGAGCTCAGAGGCAGAAGGAGCTCAAGTGTCCAGCACTTGCTTGAGGAGCAAATCGAGCACACCCATAGCTGGAATGGCACTCAGCAGTAAAGGGAATGACGTTCTGATAGCCGCTACAACGTGGGCAGACCTGGACAGCATTGTGCTGGGCAGAGGGAGCTCAGCAGAACACCAGGATGGTGTCACTCACTTCAGAGTAAACGTCCAGAGTACACTGGTCACTGGAGGCAGGAAGCACACCAGTGGTTGTCCAGTGCTGGAGAGGGCAGGAGGAGTGGACCTGGAATGGGGAATGATGGTTCACGGGCACACAATTGCTTTTGTGGGCAACAAAAATGTTCTAAAATTAACTCGTGCTGGTGGTGGTTTTACAACCCTATAAATACACTAAAACTCATTAAATTCTATGCTTTAAAAGGGTAAATTATATGGTTTGCTAATTATATCTCAATAAAGCCATTCAAAAAATTAGTAGAAAAAAAGGATGAGTGAATAAGCGAGTGGCCTCAGGCAAGTTACTGAACGTGCTGTCTAAATCTTTCCTCTAAGAGCCATAATCTCTACAGAAGCACTGTGAGCAGAAATGAAACGAAATGTTGTCTATGACACCACCTTGCAGGTGGAACACTCCACGGACACAAACTGATCATCACTTTTGAAGGATTGAATTGTGCCTTTACTTTGCAGTTCCCACCTCATTCCGCCTAGTGGCCCACCACCAACCCAGCGCATTAGATGTGACTCAAGGGACAAGACCGGTGGTGCAAGGTTGTGTGACCCGGAGAAGACCCTGCATTTCCCTTCACCACCTGCATGTCAGTGTGGCTGTCACCCTTATGAGGGGACTGGAGAAAAGCCCAGCAATGGAGACCCTGAGAGAAAGGGGCAGCAAGTGTTCCCAGCTGGCTGAGAACATCAGGCTCCAGAGGTGTGGCTCCTTGGGATCCACAAGGAGAAGAAGGACACCCCAGCTGAAGGTCCAAAGCCCCAAGCTCCAGCCCAGAATATTCATTCCCCAACGCTGGCTCCATGCTCCAGCGGACCAGGTCCCACAGCCGATAGCCCCTGGAGACAGTGAAAATGCGACGTCTTATCTAGCTGACTGAATGGGTCAGCCACCCCCAGTCACAAATGTGAAAAAGCTAAATTACAAATGCCCTAAATACACATCTCAGACTCTTCTTCAAACGAAGAAAAAGGAATTCAAAATTCGGATACACTGCTTATGTGGATACTTTCAAGATCCTACAGCAGCTCCTGTCTGTAACAAAATGCAGACTAGCAAAAGTGTGGGGGACGGGGCTGAAGACGGGATGTGATGTCCTACCGTAGCTACCCCAAGAGCTACAGCACTGATCGAGCGGGTGCAACACCCCGGCTCTCAGAGACCCTGTCCTCCAAATAAAGGTATGGCAGCAGCTGCGTAGGGGGTGGGGGGAGAGCTGCACTGAGACAGAGTCCCGTACTGTACAGTTTACCCATGGAAGGTGTGCAGGTCAATGGTTCTGAGCATATTCATGAATCTATGCAACCATGACCACCATCAACTTTAGAACAGTTTCAACACATCCCAAAGAAATCCCACACGCGTCTGTATCTCACAACCCCAGACAACCACTGATCTACTTTCTGTGGAGCTTTGTCTCTTCTGGACATTTTCTAGGAATGGAGTCCTACAAGATGTGGTTTTTGTGTCTGGCATCTTTCACTGAACAGAATGGTTTCAAGGTTCTCCCATGTTGTAGGGTATGTCAGAATCCCACTCCTTGTTTTTGCTGGACAACATCCCATGGTAGGACACACCACCATTTATTAATCCACTCATCAGCACATGGCCATCTGGGCTGTTTCTACACTTCAGCTATTGCTCATGACATTGCTTTGAACATTTGTGGGTAAGTTTTTTGTGGGCATATGTTTTCATCTCTCTTGGGTACAGATGTACGAGTGGGCTTACGGGCCATAGACCAGCTTTGGGTTTACTCCTCTGAGGAACTGCCGTACTGTCTTCCTCAGTGGCTGCACCATCACACAGTCCCCTCAGCAGTGCACGAGGGTCTGACTTCTCCACACCCTTGCTAACACCCCGTATTGTTGGGCTCCTTCATTACAGACATCCTAGGGGGTGGGAAGGGGGTGTCTCAGGCTGTATTAGCCCGCATTTTCTGGATGACATGCAGAGGTGTTGGGCACCTTCTCATGTGCTCCTTGGCTGCTGCGTATCCCCTCAGGAGAAACATCTACTGAGGTGCTTTGCCCATGTTTTTAAAAAACTGGCTTATTTGTACTCTTCAAAACTGAGTTGGAGGAGGCCTTTACATATTCTAGATACAAAATCCTTATCAGATACAGAACGTGCAAATATTTCTTCCCACTCTGTAGGTTGTGTTTTCACTTTCTTGATGGTGCTCTTTGAAGCACAAGTTTTTTAATTTTTTTGATGAATTCCAATTTATCTACTTTTCCTGTCCTTTTGGCGTTAACATCAAAGAAAGCACTGCCTAAGCCAGGGTTATGAAGATTTGTCTCTGTTTTATTCAAAGGGCTTTAGTTATTATGTTTAAAGCTTTGATTCATTCTGAGTCACTAGTTTTTATCTGTGCTGTGAAGTAGAGATCCAACTTCAGTATTTTGCATGTGGAACCCAGTTGTCCCAGCCCATCTGCTGAAAACACCAACTTTTCTCCACCCAGTTGTCTTGGTACCCTTGCTGAAAAGCAACTGGTCATAATTGTGAGGGTTTACTTCTGGGCAGTCAATTCGATTCCAGTGATTCCAGTCAGTCCTTCTGCCGGAACTATACTGTCTTGATTCCTGTAACCTTGCAGTGAGTTCTGAAATCAGAAAGTGTAAAACCTTACCAATTCTTTTTGCCAATTTTGGCTATTCTCTGTCCCTTGTATTTTCAAGTTAATTTTAGGGTAAGCATGTCAATTTCTGGGAGAAAAAATCAGCTGAGATCTTCATAGGGATCTGTAAGACCTGGTAGACCAAGGGGGAAGTGCTACCAGGTGACAGGATGAAGTCTATCGATCTGGTCCATGAGCGTAAGATGCGTTTCCATTAATTTCATCTTTTCCAATTTCCTTCCATAATATTTTAGAGTTGTCACAGTATAAATTCTATACTACTTTTGTTATACTTTGCTCACTGTTGGACTATTCATGGGATGTCTACATAAATGTAATTAATTTTTTTATATTGATTTTGTTTCATGTAACCCTGCTGAACTCAGTCATTATTTCTAATTTTTTTAGTGGATTATTAATGCAACTCTCCCCTTTTTATAGTTCTATTCAGATTTTCTATTTCTTATTGAGCCATTTTTGATAGTGTCTAGGAATTTACCTATTTCTTGTAAGTGATACATTTATTGGCTTATAACTGCTTATACTACCCTCTTAAAATTCTTTTTTTTTTGAATTTTTTTTAATTGAGGTGAAATTCACATAACATAAAGTTAACCAAAACCATCAAGTGGCATTTAGCCCCTCATAATGTTATGTAACCTCTGTCTGGTTCCAAACGTTTTTGTCACCTTCATCAGAATATCTTCACACATTCTTCACACACACTTATCTTATACCTCTTTCTCTTTCTGGAGATTGGTTGTGATGTCTCTTTATAATTTGAGTTGTCTCTTGTATTTTCTTCACCAGTTAACTAAAAGCTTAACAATTTTGTTGATTTTTTTTTTCAAGAATAAAGCTGGGAGGCTCAGTCATTAAGCATCTGCCTTTGGCTCAGGTCATGATCCCAGGGTCTTGGGATCAAGCCCCACACTGGGCTCCCTGCTGAGTGGGAACCCTGCTTCTCCCTCTCCCGCTCCCCCTGCTTGTGCACTCACTCTCTCTCCCTATCAAATAAATAAATAAAATCTTAAAAAAATAAAAAAGAATAAAGTTTGGTTTCATTGAATTTCTCTATTGCTTTTCTATTCTGCACTCCGTTAGGGTAGTCAGGAGGGTGAAGTGAAACTTTGGGTGTAAAGGCGCCTTTAGAAATGAACTTGTGTTTAAGTATTTATCAGTTCAGTAACATTTTATTGGGTACTTTGTATCTTCCAAGCCAGCTCTGTCTTGGGTGCTCAGGATTTGGCAGTGAGGATTCACTCTAGACTGTGGTCCTTACAGATGCAGTTATTCAACTGCATTTCTTACTTGGAAGAACTTTGTCTTCCTCCTCTGGACATGCTTTACACCTGGGCCCTAGGAAATGCTTCATGAATGCCAGGTAAATGCCAAAGGAAAAGTAAGATAAGCTGTTGGAGAGCAGAGACCCTAATTCTAAGCATCCTTATGGTTTAAATTCTGCCTACCATGATCCCTCAAACATACCGGGTGCCTGAAAACTACCATTTTGATGAATTAACTTGAATCTGATTTCATATCAATTAATATTAAGGAGACACATAAAATAAGAAACGGGAGCTAAATAAGCCATCCAATTAAGGTTAAGAAAATATCTTGAGAAGCTGGGGCGCCTGGGTGGCTCAGATGGTTGAGTGTCTGCCTTCGGCTGGGATTGAGCCTTGGGTCAGTCCAGCTCCCAGCTCAGTGGTGAACCTGCTCCTCCCTCTCCCTCTGCCCCTCTCCTTGCTTGTGCTCTCTCTCTCTCAAATGAATAAATAAAATCTTAAAACAAAACAAAACAAAACAGAAAATACCCTGAGTGTTTTTAACAATAAGGACTCTGAGGCTTCTTCCCCATCTCACGTGTTGCTTGCTGGATGATGTATAGCTGGTGCTCCATGCGCATCTGCCTATTATTCAACTGATTCCATTCCTGGAGCGCCAGCAGGAATTGTCCGACTCGCCCAGGACAGCGGAACCACCAGTGCACAACCCTCCATAATGACCATAGAGGTAATTTCACTATCGGGACTCCCCAGGCCAAATGATGTCCATCCTTTGAGACAGCTTACTGTGGGAACCAGATAAATCCGAGCTACTGACTCTGGTGTTGGAGATACCCACGATTTCTGTTCACTTTTTAAAATGGTATCAGCCTGTCAAGAAGACACTTAATAAGCACACTATTTTAGCTTGGATTTCTTTCTGCTCATAGAAAGGAGGAGGAAGCAAGGATTGGCAATTCTAATCATACTTTTTTTTTTTTGTAGCAGCCCTTATTATGCAATGATTTTCTTCTTTAATATTTTAAACTTTTATTAGTCGTCTGGTAGAGGAAAGAGAACTGTCATCCACCCACTAATTGGTTCAAACTCATCCTTTTTCATCCCACGATGTAGTCACTGCTTTAAAAACGCACAGCTCTTGTCTTGTTACGTCTCACTGTAGTGATAAATATCACCTTTGTTTGGAAAAAAAAGTCTCTTCCTTACCTTGATTTTTCGTTACTTTCCATCAACCAAGACAGAACAGAATTTATCCCCTAATTATGTTACTACTTTTACGTCATGCTATTTACCTTATACCCAATTCAGGGAAAATATGAGCTTTTTGGTGGGGAGAGAGGATGACCCATGTGCAGTGAAGAGGGAGAATGTGAGAGCTGGTAATGTGGAATTAAACAGTACAGTTTAAGAAGAGAATTAGCTCAAAAAATCTATCAGTAGTTCTATAAAAATTAGGACAGAAGCCTAATTCCCTCAAAGAGCAACATAATTCTCCAAATGCCAATGCTTCCAATTTGAAGGAAAACATGGCCACTTATAATCATCACTTGTCCTTTGGGGTAACTGAGATTTTTTTTCATGCTTTACCTGAAAACCCAAATGTGACAACACGAGGCATGCTTTCTTGATGCCCTACAGATGTACGTGACCTCTGCGAAGCACACTCACATGCACTCGCGTTCCTTAAAACCAGAGAAAATGGGGAGACAGGCCCCTTCCCAAATGAGAAGGAACTGAGCAGCACCACAGACAGATAACAGGGTCCTTCCCAGGCACGATCCTCAGAGCACGCATTCCCCACACACACCAACCTACTAATGTGCAAGTATTCATCTTCCAGAGTCCCATTCAGGGACCGCAGGCCGTCGAGAGGACCGTTAATAAGCAAACCACAGGCATTTGAACTTCAGCTGTCCTACCACAAATGATATGAACTCCCAACTGGGTGTTGTGACTCTGTCCTTCTTTCTCAAACTGAGACAGTCCATTCATGACTTTCTTCCATTCTGTCCCTCTGCAGCACGTTCTTTATTAACATCCCAAAGCTCTTCCCACTGACATAAACTGTTTCCCACATGGGTGTAGGTTATTTTCCCTTTCCGCATTTTGCCTGTTTCTGTTTTGAGAGCACAGTGGGCAGAGTGTAGAAAAGCAGAGACTGGGCTCTTGGAATCCTACTGCATTTTTACACATGAGTTCCAGTGCCTCTGAGTCCAAGGAGGAATGCACGTTCACCAGTGAAGTTCAGAAATGGCCACATATATGGAAATATCAACAGCAGCAGGTGGCTCTTAATTCATGAGAGAATATTATGTAGAATTTAAGGCTAATTAGAAAGTCTTGATAGCAGCAAGAAGAGCAAATATTCATGGACTTGTTTGCTCTGCAGAGGTGTCTAGAGTGCTCCCGCATGCATAGTAAGGACAGCAGGTCTATAGTGTGGAGTGGAGACTCGAAGTGGGCACTCACGTGGGGCTCAGGTGCACACAGTAAAGAGGAAACCACACCAGAAACTGGGAGCTAAGGAAAGGCCACAGGGGAGTGAAGAGGGTCAGATTCCCAGGTTATGTCCTCCCCTCCTTCCCGTGCTCTCTGCCTAGGCTTCTCTGGGGAGCAGAGACAAGTGCTCCCTGTACAAATGCTGGGAGACTCCATCCGACACAGGAGGCGACCACAAGAGCTGCGTGCCATCCATAGTCCCGGTTTACGGGCTGCACTGGGTGTGACTGGTAATAACGCTGTCCTCCCAGAAGCATCCTGGCTTGGGTGACAGGACACCATCACCCCAACCAGAGACCGGTTCACGTCAGACACTTGATATCGCCACTTGTTTCATTCTAGTTGGTCAGAAAAGGCCTTAGGAACTTTAAAATAAGAAGGATCCCACTGGGCAACACAGGGCCGCAGGTGGTGGTGAGGAGGGTCGGCAGGGGCAGGGAGGAAGGGGGTCTGGGAGAACGCGCAGCAGGAGGAAAGAGTCCCCAAGCTAGAACCCAAGTGGAAGCCTGTGGCCACGGCACGGTGCACGCTGCAGGTGGCCCAGGAGGGCAGCAGTGCGAGGAGGCCATGGCAGGGTCTCTGGTTTCATCTGAGAGGCAGACAAAACTCCGACGGAGGCTCAGGAGAGGGCAGGCAGGCTCTCCCTGCGGAACGCAGGCAGGCCAGAAGACACACATACACAGCCCCAAGGGGAAGCGTTTGCTTCGGTCTTCCCCTCCCGGTGAGCGGGAATCACCAGGGCAAATGCAGGAGGCAGCAGGGGGTTTAGACAACCCAGGTCGTGGCACGGATTCGCTCTGCAGTCCCAAATCACCTGATGAACGCTGACATCTCTAGTTCTGTTCTCCCAGAGGAGGAAGAACCTCATTCCTGTACCACTGAAAGTGTACGGCACAGAGAAATTGACAAAGCTAGCTTAGCTCTGCCATCAAAACCCTGAGAAACACATCGCAAAAAACCTAGGGAACAATCTTACTGATGGATACAAACAGAAAATCCTAAGTAGAATAAAGACAGTAGAAATTTAGTTATATAGCAAATTCATAATGTCACTAACACAATGAAGATTTCCTCTGGGGAATTCAGGAAGCAGTATTAGGAAAATGACGAATACAATTATTTTCATAAGCTAATAGCAGGATATGGCTGATTACCTTTGCAATATAGAGTCAAAGGCTATCTGACAACATCTAACTTACAAAATTGATCGAAATTTTTATGGCAAACAAACAGACGTGGACTTCCTTAATTTAGTTTAAAAATCTATTATAAAGCAATGAAGATTCGAGCCTGATGTTGATATGTAGATATGAATCCATTCAAGTAATAAATTAGTAAATATTACATCAGCTACATAAGCTGATAACAAAAAAGGACAAAATATCATTACTCAGGTGAAATGATTTTCTTTCTAGAAAAACCAAGAGATCTCAGAAAAACAAATAGTGTATTAAGGTGCTGAATACACACTATTTGCTGTTTTCCCAAATTCTCATCATAATACAAATGAAAGAATTGAGGGAAAATATGTCTAACATAAGAGCAACAACATATAATAAATGGAATGGTTTCCTATGAAAAGTTGAGCAAATTAAGAGACGTGAGGTTTTGGGGGAGGGAAGGGTGTGCTATCCACATGGTCATTCTGCTCAAGTATTATGAATTAAGAACTTAATCAAAATGCCAGCTGCAGGAGAAAGGTAGGTCTTGACCAAATGACTCACAAAAATAAAGATGTCAGAAAATGTCTTAAAAGAAATGCGATCAGGTGTGACATTCCTTGCTGTCACTGGTCCTATAGAGCCCAGCTCCAGGTGAGTCCTCCAGGCAGCCTTCTGTGATGCCTACCTCTGCCTGTCACCCCACGCTGCCCTCTGCTTCTACACTACACAGGGGTTGGGGGAGTACCGGGCACAGGTTCATCTCTTTTCCTGCCAGTTCATCTCTTTACTGCCAGGACAAGCTAACCAGACATGAATCCAATCTTCATCAGATGAATGAATGAGGTTAAAAATGTGAAGGATGCTATTATTTGCCATATAATCTGAAGGACATGTGTTAATGTTCCCTGGATCTCAAGCACAGAGAAAGGGATTTTTGCTACTCTGCCCGTGAAGATGGAGTAACAGTCCCTAACATCTTGCTAGAGGAGACAGCCACAGCAGGTTCAGTCCCTTCTTTTCCTGAGGGGGTGACGGACCCAGACAGGAAATGACTCCTAGTTCCTAAAGGACTGTCACGAAGGCATTTTGAACATATGTCTTCTTGCTGTTCCTCCTATGCTTTCTTATTTCTGCATAGTCTGTCAGCCATCATGCTCATACGTCTGAGTTCTTTTTTATGCAGAAGATAACTGTATGCCAGGCCGGTGGCTGCTTTAGGGCTGGGAGCAGGTGCAGACTCTAGAATCCAGAGCTTGCCTTCTCAGGGAGCAGAGCAGGTGTGTCCAGGAGACCCAGGGAACTAGGCCCCAGAGAGCCAAACGCTGGCTTCTACAATGGAGCAATACTGATGAGCTCATGGGAGAGCAACATCAGGAGCATATCACCTAATCTGTGTACGCATCCCAAAACAGCAATTTGGACAGAAGAGAAATTCATATCGTGGTTAAAGAAATCTTCATGAATCCTAGATTTGATGCAGAACCCAAGAGCTCTAGGTTATAAAATCTTTTTTTGATAATACAAAGATCCTTTACATTGTCATTTCTTCTCTTTCAGGTCTAATTGAGGGCACTATTTTTTCAATTTATATATTTTATGGAAAAACAGAATAGTTCACTGTATAATGTTTAAGACCACTGGAAAATCCTTCTCATGGCCCACTGACTAGATGGCCCACATTTTAGATTGCTGTCCCCACCGGCAGGTGTCCATGCCCTAAGGGCAGGCCACTGGCAGTGAGAACAGCCCTGTTCTGCAGGCACACTGAGACGCTCAAGTGGTAGCCTGCGTGTGCCAAAGCACCCCACGAGCCACAAAAACTCCTCTGAGTGAGGGTGAAAATCCTCAGACTGCAGTGCAACCTCCCTTGCTCCCTGCAGGGCACAGGGAAGGAGGAGGACAGAGCCTTGGTGGTCCTCACTCGGGATCTCCACGGGACAGACCGTGAGTGCTGCTGTGTTCCAGGGGGCCATCTGCCCTCCAGCCACTGGGAAAGGTGCTGGTGGCTGCACGGAAGGGCAACGTTGAGAGCAACACTGCCATCCAAACAGCCAAGGATTTGGGTTAAACAGTGTCCCACACGGCAAAGCCACCAGTGCTGGGACACGGGCATGCAGGGCAGGTGCAGGCCGGCATGGTCAGAACCCACGGCCGGGGCCCCCCGTGACACTGAGGAGCTCTGGGTCTGTGGGTTTGCCCTCCTCTGCCCACAGGTGACCCCACACTCTGTATAACACTCTGCAGGATGTGTTGATTAGAGAGGAAACTGGCCACAGGGGAAATGGGACTCGATGGCGGCTCTCTGTGGGCACAATCCACGGACGTCACTGCTGCAAGCTCATGGGTGAAGAACGCCGGCACCTCGGCTATGCTGCTCGCCCTCAGCTCACCGTGGAACACCCCTGCCCCGCTCCACGTTGTATTTTCATTGCTCTCTCTAAGTGGCAGATGGCTTTGGATGCCTTAAATACCAAGCCAATTAGGACCCAGGCTGAAATGGCTATGTTTGCAACCCCACTGAAAATGCCCCCCCCCCCGCCCCAACCTCACCAGAGAACTCACAGGCATGCTCCAGACTCCACCTGCAATACTCCCGCATCCTCAGAAATGTTGCTCCTGAGCCCTGGGGTGGGACTAGATCCTAACCATATGATCACTGCAGGACCACTCATGAACTGCCCCTGAACCCACAGGGCCAGTCAGGGATCCAGAAGACACCATTAGGTGGGGCCCTGGCTGCCCTCAGACTATCAGACCTAAACGTCGCAGCAGGACCCAGCACACACATGTCTCAGGATGAAGGCAGGATCCTCTGGCAGGAACAGGGGGACACTGGGCAGACAGACTCTTTAGGACTCCTGAAGACACGTGGGGTGATGGGAGGTTAGGTCTCATGCATTACTTCTTCTACAAAGAGTCCTAATATTTCACGGAAATATGAAAACTCAGATGGACACCAGAGACAGACCACAAAGTTATGCCATTTAAGCACAATGAATAGCTAACTCCTGAACCAGTACTGTTCAAGCTGTTCTGTAATTTGAGAAGCACTTCACATTAAATGCACCAAATTCAGGCAATTGAGGGCATATGCCCACTCTGCCATGCAGCACAGCTGGGGCACATGCCCAGATGGGGACCCCAATAGCCTCCCCGCGGTCCGGAGCCCATGGAGTCGAGAAGGGGTGAGCCAACCAGGCTCCTGACAGCGCCCCATGGATGCCACGCACCCTGACTCCCTCCCTCTGAAACCATCTATTCTATTTCTCAATCACAGGAAGGACCATCCATCTGGGGTAAAAGGGACCCCTCCTTCTTCCTGTTTTTTCCCATGACGATGGAGTGCCGGCTTCAGCTCCCTGGGAGTCTGTCTGCTGCCAGAGCTTCCAGGGAAGGGAGAGCAGTTCCGAGATGGGAACGGTGCCTTCACATGCCTGAGCAGGTGCCTGCACCTTGTGAGAGTTCAGGCACATACCCAGGCCCTGGACGAGGACCAGCCCCCTGGCTGCGGAGGGTCGTGCTTGGTGGTAAACAGCCCCATGGAGAGGGCATCCCTCCACAAGCTCGTCTGTGCTGGGCACACACCGCACACAGGATATGGTCGGCCTCCATTTACTCCCTCGAGGTGATGTCTTAGCTAGACATCGAAGGATGAAGGGAAATTAGCTACCCAAAGAATACAAGAGGTTTTCCAGGCATGAGAAACAAATCTGGGCAAAGCATAGACATGTGAAAATAATTTGGTGCATATTGGGAATGACAGGCTGTTGCAAAACAGGGAGCAGGGAAGACAGATCTAGAAAAGGATCATGGGAGGCGCTCTGTATTGTGCTCAAAGCCGAGTCTCCAGCCTGGAGATTTCAGATTGCTTTCTCTGGCAGACTTGAGGGAGGCAGGATGTCCACCTTCTCTTAGGAAGTGGCCTATGGTGCCACCCCTGTCTCCTCAAGGCTTGGAGCAGGTTGAGCATATAGATGTATAGACATGCTGTGGGCCGGGGGGTGCTTAGGGCGGCCGAGCACTCTGCATCTTAGGGGCAGCTTGCTCTCGCTGCAGTCAGGTGTACATCCCCCCTTGATCCAAGCTACAAACATCCCCAAGAACTGGTGATCTCAACACTTGGGGCACGCCTCTGGAAACTGCCTAAAATCACCAACCCAGAAGCTGTGGAAGTAGAGGTGAGGGCGCAGAATTCTGGCTTCTTTTAATGCACACACCCGATTTTAACTTGGTCTCCATGTGAACCTGACAGTTCTCCCTGCAATGTGGCTTTCAAAGATTTTTATCTTTCCCTTGAATAAAGTCGATGTGGGATCAAGTCCACCCCCTCTCCTCACTGAAGGTTAATTAGAAAATCTCCCTTTAATGTTGAATACCTTGTTCTTATTTCTCTCTGTATTCAGTATAATATTATCATCATGTCCTGCCTTTGTTCTTTACCCATAGCACGCGTGCCTTTCCCGCAGAGCCCCCTGACCCTCCCATTTTTCATCAGCATACACCACTGGTGGCCTCGGCCCTGGGCCTGCATCATCTGCGAACTCAATTAACTTATGTCCAAACCCTTGGTGCAGACCCCATATCATACTGGATGTAATTCTGGGCCCTAGGGAACCCAACGGACACCCCCCTCCCCAAGCATACAATTGTACTCAAGAAACAAAGACACTGAATTACATTAACTATGACCCAGAATAGAAAATTAGTATCAACAGTATCTTGGAACACCGAAAAACTAAATTAATATAATAAAAACCCAAACCAAACCAAAAGAAAAACCACTAAAAAAAGTACCTTCTAGATGTTAATTTGAATAATGGAAAGTGTAGGTTCTCTCTGGACTTGGCAACCCACAGAAAGTGAGCCATGCGAGAGGACATGTCGTGGCCTGGCAGCTGGGGCTGTGCAGAGACATGGGTCCTCCAGGCCACGGCATGTCCTGTCAGCGCACCTTCTTCCCTCTTGGCAGCCGTTCTGCATTCTGGCCCACCTGTCTGCTTCGCACCAGCCCTGAGCTCAGCCTGCGGCTGATCCCAAGAGGATCCTACTGGGCACACTCAGGGTCAGCTCTTCATGAGGGTTGGGGAGGTCCCCCCAGGCATGGAGGTGTAGAGAAAGGGGGCCTGAAGGTCCTGAAGTTTCACTGAAGAGTCACAAATTCAGGGGCAGAGAGAGGAGCTAGCATGGAAAGGTGGCAGGTTGAGGAAGAGGCAGAAGGATGAGGGGGCCAGGCAGCTAATCGGGAAGAAGATTGTGTAATAAGGAATTTGTCTGGTTTCTTCCTGGGTTCCTGGCACAGAGGTTCTAAAAGTATCTGGGCTATAGACTGATGTGTGTTCCTGTCAATTCTTTTTTTTTTTAAGATTTTATTTATTTATTTGACAGAAAGAAGCACAGCTAGAGAGGGAACACAACAGGGGAGTGAGAGAGGGAGAAACAGGCTTCCCACCGAGCAGAGAGCCCAATGCGGGGCTTGATCCTGGGACTCTGGGATAATGACCTGAGCCGAAGGAAGACTCTTGATGACTGAGCCACCTAGGTGCCTCAGTCCCTGTCAATTCTTATGTTGAGGTCCTAACTCCTGTGTGACTATGTGTAGAAGTGGGGGTCTTTTAGAAGGAATTAGGGTAAATGAGGTCACAGTGTGGGACAGGTGTCCCTGTAAGGAAAGGGTATCAGAACAAAAACACCCATAGAGGGAAGACTAGGACATGGGAGAGATGGTGTCTACACAGCATGGGGAGAGGCCCTGGGAGGAGCCAGCACTGCCCACACCTGGATGCCTGGACTCCCACCCTCCAGGTCTGGGAGAAAAGACCAATGTTGTTTAAGGCCCCCATCCATGCTCTGTGGCTTTCCAAGCTGACTTTGGTGTTTGGAACCCCTCAACTGGTATAATGTCTGTTTTATGCTAATATGGGGGACTGGGCACCCAAAGGCCAACAAGTGAGTAGGTGGGGGCTCTGAGCCAGCCAGACCCCCAGGGAGGGGCAGGGGCTGGGGATGGAAACACTTGCCACATGACTTAGTCACCAGTCATGCCTATTTGCTGAGGCCCTGAAACAGCTCTGGTCATCACAGCTGAGCAGGTGGGTGGGCACACTGATGTCCCGAGGGAAACACGCTGGCCAGAACACCTGCGCTCAGGACCCTCTGACCTCACCCTGCAGGTATCCCTTACCAGTTGTCCCAGTGAACTCCTAAACCTCAGGATGTCATGGCAGCCTCCAACTCTGTGGCCAGCTGGTCAGGAATGGGGATGCCCAGAGCCCTGAGTGTGCCTGTCCACCCGTGGGGTCTGCTCTAAGTCCGTGAGGTCAGCATGGAAACCACACTGTGGTGTGTGTGGCTGGGTGCAGGGGGGACATGGTGAGAGCTTCGTGGGACATCTGAGCAGCGCGCAGGCAGCCGTCCCAGCTTGAACGGCCACAGAGGAGCGAAAGAAGAATCAAGGTGGATGGCAGAGCCCTCAGGGATGTTGGCTGGGAATTCTGGGAGCACCCCTTCATTATAAAGTAGGCAGATTCTGCAGAATAACATGAAGGTTTCCAGTGAAATGTGAATTTCACATAAGCAACAAATAACTTTTTAGTGTAGATCTCTCCCATGCAAATTTGGGACTTATTAGTAACATATTCCTCATTGTTGACCTGAGATTCAAATTTAAAAAGCATCCTGTGCTTTATGTGATGACCTTCTCTAACCATGCTCACACTCACCCTGCCAGGTATGCTCCCTGCCATCTGTTCCCCCAGCAAGTGCATGGCAGTGTGGTGGCCCGCCCTAGAGGGGCTGCTTTCCACTCATGGAATGTCCACACCAGTCTCTGGTCAGTCCCTGGGCTCTCATGATCACTCACAGGACCGATGTTACAGTGGAACAGCCACATGGGCTGTAAAATAATAATGCATTTTAATTCTTGTTTTCTGTAAAAAGCCACTTCCTGGAGCCCCCACCCACCCCCAGGCCCATCGAGCCCCTGGTGGCACCTTGATCACCCAGAGACCAAGCCAGTAAAGGGAAGCACAGTGTTCCCACTGCAGATGGCCAGCCTGAGCCTGGCACTTGCCCAGAGAGCCTCATGGTAACATGTCCCAAGCTCTCAGCAGCCTCTTTCCTATACTCTATATTTTTTAAATGCTTGTGTTCAGGATATAATGAGAAAACTAGCCTTTACAAGGGAACACCACTGGTCACAGAGAGCAGGAAAGCCTTCTCTCTAGGACTAGCCTAGTGGCCACACAGGGAGGGTTCTTATGACTCGTGTGTACGGGAAAGGGGACCACACTCACACCCATCACGGCTGGGTCCTCAAAGGGATGTCAACTCCCCTTTCCAGTGTGGCCAGCATAGCCAGGGAAGAGCTCTGTATTTCTCTTCCATGAGAAGGGAAATAAGCTGCATCCCTGAGGGGGAGAGGATGGACGAGAGGGCACCCTGCAATGGCCCGTCCCTTTAGCAGGCCAAGGGGAGTGTTGTACAGACCGCCATCCGCGCTGCGGGCCCCTGCCCCATGACGATGCTTCTGGGGATGCTCGGGAGCAGGCCTTCTCCTTGCACTGAAGCTATCTATAAATAAAAATGTTCCCTGAAGGAGGACAGAAAGTGCTGAAGACCAGGAACTACCATGTGTCCGACAATAACGCAGGGGTCCAGGAACGAGCAATTAGTCAGGAGAAAGCCAAAGTCATTAGCGCCCGCTGACAGAGGGCCCCGAGGGGGCAGAGGCACAGACTGTGATGACAAACGGGTGCGATGAAGCTACAAGCAGGATGGAAACAGCATGAACCATGGACAAAGAAAGATGAACCCACAAATGATGCATCTCACGGGTTGAGGCCAGAGAGCTGGACGCTAATTACTTTTCTCTCTTTGATGGAACACTGTGGCTGATGGCCAGGATGCCGGTGCCCCTCGGGCAGTAATGGGGGGAGAGCAGAAGCATTTGCCAGGGGTCTGCTCTGCCATGGAAAGGGGCACCCAACAGCCGCTCACAGGGCATGGTTTGGAGAGTTGGGGGCTGCAAGCCGACCACCCGTAGGATTCCCCAGGGGGAAGGGAAACCTGCCCTTGCAGGACACACTCCAGGACACACATGGATGAGGAAATCAATCCCCACCCCCTGAGTGGGAAACACACGGGAGACAAAGAGGGGACATGAGCGCCAGTGCCAGTGAGTCCCCATGACCTGGGTCATTTGTCCCCACACATTGTTAGAGGGTCCCTGCATGCAGGTGGGCACGTGTGTGTTTTATTCAGTATGGAAGATACAGCCCCATTCTCCAGGCAGCTGAGCCCTCTCTGGCTCGGTGCCCTCGGCTGGGCTGTAGTCAGAACTAAGTAGAAAGGATTCAGGGTCTGAGGCAGGCAGCTCGTGTCCATCCCGACTCTGCTACAGAGAAGAGGTGGCTGTGTCGTACGAGGTGAGGGAGCTCCTCTGTACAGCCAGCACAGCTCTCTGGATGGTGATGAGGTCATGTCCACGGGACGATGCCTACCCCTCCACAGATGCCGTCCCCACCTTGCCCACAGACAGCACAGGAAGTCCCGGGAGCACAGTGGGCCTGCGAGTATCACAGGAAAACAGCCCTGGGTTTGGTCCACAAGGAGCTGGGAGCCATTTCCAGAGAAGGAAATATGCTCGGTCGTGTTTGTGGACAAACAGCCAGAGTGATTCCCACAAATTACCAAGTGAGTGCTCAGACTGAGCGGCTGCTGGGGAAGGGCCCATCTTCTCTCTCCTTCCATGAGAGCAGGGCCAAAGGGTGGAGGACAAGTGATGAGAGAGAAGACATCATTGACCACACCCCACAGTGACCTGAGGTTCCCAACTGCAGACAAGAGAGCTGCTTCTTGCTATCGCCCGGAGCATGTTGGGCACAAGCCTCCATCTAGAGCTCTGGGGGACAGCCGGCCCTTCCAGGACCAGAAGCAGCCCCACAGAACTGAAATCATGCCCCTCCAGGGCACCAGAATGCATCAAGAACCATCCAATCCATTTTCATCAAACTAGAAGACCAGACGAACACACTGTACTGTCATGATACTGGACTGGCCATCCGTGTGGGACTGGGGGGCTTATAATCAATATGGTACATGGAACAGCAATGGGGGTGCTTCAAAGCTTAAAAACCATAATATTTAGTAGTACAGAAATGGGTTAGTTAATTGAATTTACTAATAATTAAAAAAAAAAGACGGAGCTAAGAAAGACTAATTGAACAGATGGCATATACTACACGCTCCGTGCTGAGTGACAGATCCGCTCCCACCTGTCTGAAGTTTAAACTCTGGGGAAGAAGCAGCCACGAAACAGTGGACAAGCCCATGCATGAGACTCACAAGCTCTGGTGACCCCATAAAGCAAAGAGCTAGGAAGTGGTCATGGTCACTGCCTGATGGGGACGGGCATGGGAGCCCCTGGGCAGGGGCAGGCAAGGCCTCACCAAGGGTACAGTGGCCCTGACAGGGATGAAAGGAGCAGCCCTATCACAGAAGAAGGCCCCACAGGGGGAAGGCTCACAGCGCGTGCAGGGAGCCTGAGGCCGCAATGGGCTTGCTGTCCCTAAGGGCCAGAGGGAGGCCAGTGCAGCGAGAACCTCAAGAAGAAGCAGAGAATGGGAGCAGACAGGGTGGGCAGGCTGGTGGGGCTGGGGCCAGCTCTCAGATGCCATCAGAGAGGGAGTCAGGAGAGGGTCTTCAGGGGATCACCCCTACTGGGGACCCAGCACCCCCAGCCTTGGATCCTAAGTGCTGGTCAGGGATGTTTATTTTTTTTTTAAGGCTTTATTTTTTATTTCACAGAGTCAGCAAGAGAGGGAACACAAGCAGGGGGAGCGGCAGAGGGAGAAGGAGGCTTTCCGCCAAGCAGGGAGCCCGATGTGGGGCTCGATCCCAGGACCCTGGGGTCATGACCTGAGCCGAAGGCAGATGCTTCACCTACTTAGCCATCCTGGTGCCCCGGGGATGTTTAACCATAAACTATGGTCCCAAAACACCGTGCACAACTGGGCATCCACACAATACTCCCCAGTGATGTCCCAGCAGCACCTGTGCTTCCTAGTCCCTCTAGAAGCAGCAGATACTCATGGAACATTACCCTTCCACCCATGGCGTTTTACCGAATTTTGGCCTCTCCCATGCACCCTGAGATGGTCCACAAGGACAACTCTTTCATGTTTGAAGGCAAAAGGAAGTCTACCTAAACTTATACCCATCCTTCTGAGGTTGGGTCAAGCCCGCCCTGGACCATGGAACTCCCGAGTCACAGCACAGCTGGGGTCCCCTCTCTCCAGTGGAAAGGACTCCATTTGAAAATAGGGACTTTGGAAATCTGTCCGTGTCCCATGCATGCTTCTGCCAGCTGCTGTGGGTTCATCCCACCCCATGGCTGGGCCTTCCTGGGGACCTGGTGGGGACTCATGGCCAGAGACACAGCAGCGTCTCCCAAGCGCGAACCCCGCTCAGTATGCAGCAGGGGTCTGGTGGCCTCGGAGGACCTTTTTGTCCTCTAGTCTCTCCCTGTGCCCTTGGAGTGCATGTTTCATGTGGTGTTCTGGCCTCTTTGGGCAGATTCTGCACTTCAGGAGCTCTCCTTCCCTCAAGCAGCCAGACAGTCACACCTTCCAGCCATGAAGGGGACCCACTCCACCCAGGTAAGGATGCCCCTCAACACCAGCTGCCACAGGGACACTGCAGGAAGTCGTCTGACGTGTCTCCTCACTCTCTAGTTACAAAAGGAATAAGCAGTAGTCCCCTTAGGGACTAACACCGTGATGGGTTAGGAGGGTCTTCCCCTCAGACTAGCAGGTCAGCAGTGAAAGGCTGGTTGGCCCTCGCTCAGTGGACAGGAACCCCATGGGCTCCAGAGAAATCCAAACACGTAGAGCACACGACAGACCCGAAAGGTGGCACATAGGGCTTCCTTTCCTGCACAAATGCCTGGAACTGTCAGCTTGCCACATGAGTCTCTGCACAGGTCCATCTTCATGTGTCGGTCCGTGCTCCAGGCAAATACAGCATTCCACGGCTCTGGGACCAGGTCCAAACCCTAGGAAGCCTGGAACTCAAAGCCATGTATCATTTAGCTCAGCCCCGTAAATCTAAACGTCTCTCTCTTTCCAGTCTGCTGCCTGTAGCAGCTCTACCCCTCCCTCTTCCACCATCGTGCCTCCTCCTCCCTACCTGGTACATCCATTTCCCCGACCCTGCCAGGTAGGAGTCAGGGTCTCGCCCAAGGACAGGGAAATGGAATGCCTTCTAGGGAGCTCACGGGACTAGCCACGCACTGTGTGCCGCAGCCCGCACATCCTTCGGGACTGAAAATGACTGAAGGAGAGGCATATGGTATGTGACACGGTGTAGCACAGATGTATGTAAGTGTGCACACACATATGTACAAAGTTTGTGTGTATACACACGTGTGTGACATGTTACAGTACGCTGTGCACATACACTAGATGTGCACGAACACACGGATTGTGTGTATCTACATATTTCTTGTCCTGTTTTCCCAGAGGTAAAATCTAAAATCACCTAAATGAAGTAAGCTGTCCAGTGTTGCAATAACCTGTGAGATTTCCCCTTGCTCCGACGTCCACAGCACTGCTGTCTCTTCTTCTTACGCACACATCCCACCCCTCACACACAATGGCCCTGTAATTGTCCCTCCTGTGTAGTTCTGTGCTAGACCCTGTTGTTGCCTGGTTTTAATCTCCCACTATATCTAACAGTGTAGAGCACAGAGCAGAAGCTAACCGAAATATGTTGATATGTTCTCTAATAAAGTCATCTGGCCCCTTGCTATTCAAATCCGATCCCTGGACCAGCAGTGTTACCATCAACGCAGGACTTTCTGGAAATGCAGAATTTGTAGTGCACTAGAAATGCCGAAGGTTCTACCTCAGACCTACTGAGTCAGAATGTGCATTTTAACAAAATCCCTACAGGATTCATAAGCAGGTAGAAGTTTGAGAAGCAATGATCTACCCCTATGTTTTTAGTTGCAACAGAAACCTTTTTTAAAGTTGATAATTTTCCAACCCTCAGAAGGTTCGCACACCAAACGGACAGGCTCACAGGTGAGCAAGGGCATCACAGATACAAACACGTCCCCTCCTTACACAAATGGGTGGCATGTAAATTGTCGCTGTTTGGTTACCTGCCTGAGCAGTGCAAGGGGAGATGTCAGAACAAAGGAGACCACTTCTGGGGGACACTGGCTGCATGAGGGTCATGGTGGTACCACATCATCGTGACGTGAGAACAAGGGAACAACAGTAGTGTGTTGATAGAGTCAGGAACGGGACAGAGAGTAAAGGGATTGATGCCATCTCGGCTGCTGGCTCTGTTATCCACTCCTTCTTTGATAGAAATACACTCTTTGTAAAGGTAGGAGAGTAGGAGGCACACTCCAAGGACATAACGAAAAGATGCAGGAAAGAGCTGGGGGCGGGGGGGGGGGACACCTGACAGAAGATGCCCGTGGACGCTTCTCCACAGGGATCCCTGGGAATGGAGTGCCTGCTCAGGACATGAGATGCACAGACAGAAAGGGACTTCACAAAGGCCTTCCTTGAAATCTTACGCTCTCAGGAAGATGCGTCTCGTGGCTGATGAAACAAAGGTACACAGAGTAGCATCACTGAATCACACACACGCGTGCAGGGACATGATCCACAGTGTACCCTGAGGGGTCTGTGATAGTCACACTGACCCAGCACGGCTCCTGGCCACACTACAGACGCTGAGCCAGTCACTCAATGGGGACAGTGACATCTCCCCCACACCTCCTGCCCCTCACCACACGTCAATGGCACCCCGGACGCCGGCTGTGTCCTCCACTGCTGGCCTCACGAAGACTCTGGGAAGGGATTCCCACCTGGGCTTGGAATTGCCCCAAAGAATACATCCAGGATGTGCCCCCTGGAAGAACGGGAAGGCTGTCCTGACAGAGGGCTCCCTTGCTGACAGGACACGGGAGTCTCAGCCACCCTGTGTCCACTGGAAAGGGGTCACAGACAGCCCTGCCACATCCACGGAAAGACCCCCGAGATGACAAAAGCAGCACCTGGCCCTTAGTGAAGATGACCCCCTCCTGCAGGGTCACAGAGCTCAGAGGCCCTCCATGAAGGGGCAGAGAGGCCCCTGGGAGCATCTGAGTGCAGGCCAGGGAAGTGGTGATGACGGACAGGTAGATGGATGGACCCCTGGACAGACCAGCAGACAGTCCACCAGGCAGACGGAGCCGTGGCTGGAGAGCTGGCCGGCGGGGAAGCAGGCACCGTGTGGGCCAGTCAGCAGCACATGGACAGCCGTGTCCATGGACAGCAAGTGCCCTCTGAAGCAGCACCGAGCCGCAAAGCTCACTAGATCAAAGTTCTCCAGTAGGAGGCATGAGTGCTCTCACCTGCGAACCGCCTCTGGTGGGGCCTGAGCGAGGATGGGAAGCACAGCCTGGCCTGGCATACTGCAGGACATGCAGGAGGAGGGAGGGTGCTTGGCGGGCAGGACATCACCGCCCATCCCTCCACCCTAAGAGCTCCGGGCACTGGCCTGGGACCCTCACCTCCCAAAGCCATGGCTCATAACTGACTCCAGTCGGGCCACTTCTCAGCACCTGTGCCTCTCCCAGCTCTGGGAATTCCTATGAATGAAATCAGCAGATTTGGAATCAATTTCCTGAAAAGTAAATTTGGTATGTCCGACATTTCCTTCTCCCTCTGAAAAAAGGTCTTGACCTCGCATTATCAATAAACCCCAACTCCAGCACGGTAGGTTGAATTTCACCCCACACATCCTAGACTCTCAACCTTCCCTAACTCAGCTCTCCATGCCTTCCCTGCTGCTCTCACCCTGCCCTGCACGCTGGGTTCAGTTTTGCTCCCCGACAACATGGCTCCTGCCCCGCCAGCCCGTCACTGCTTCCTTTTCCGGGCTGTCGCTCACTGTGTGGAAGTGCATCTGTGTTCCCACCTGGATCCTGAGGTCCTTGGGACCAGATCCCGCTGAGCCTCACAGACACAGCCTCTGAGGACACCCAGGAGAGGGTGTGGGGAAGACTAGAGGAGAAAGGGAGGATCCTTCTGGTGACATCACTGGAGAAGAAGGAGATCCCTGATGGTAGGGGGACTGGGAGACACCTGTGTGTCCGTCGTGGACAGAAATGTGCCCCTTCATATGGGCCAACAAGCATGGACTGCACATTCACAGAGCAGCCAAAGTCCCATAAATCGGCCAAGAAGGAGATTCTGAGTGCCCCCCTGGCTTGTAGGGATGGGACTCCTAAATCAATAATGCACAGGATACCACGTGCTGGCAAGGGCACAGAGAAGCGGGGCCCCGCTCACTGCTGGCAGGGGTGCACAATATCACAGACACTCTGGAGGACAGTTTGTGTTTTCTCACAAAACTAAACATAAAATCCAGCAATTACACTCCTGACATTTACCCAAAGGACTTGAAAACTTATGACCATACAAAATCTTGCACACAAATGTTTATAGCGCTTTATTCAGAATTGACAAAACTTGGAAGTGATCAAGCTATCCTTTAGTAGGTACAAGGATAAATAAACTATAGTCCATTCAGACAATGGGATATTATTCAGCACTAAAATGAAACAAGCCTTCAAATCATGAAAAGACACAGAGGAACCTTAAATGTCTGTCACTAAAAGAAGTCAATCTGAAAAGGATCCATGCTGTGTGATTCTAGCTCTATGACATTCTGGGAAGTATAAAACTACTGAGATAGTAGAAGTGCCAGTGGTTGCCAGGATAGAGGATTGGAGGGATGGAGCGGGAGGGTTGAAGATGGAGAGTGGGTTTGAGGATGGAGAGTGGGACTAAGGATGGAAAGGAGGGTTGGGGATGGAGAGGGAGGGTTAAGGATGGAGGAGGAGGGTTAAGGATGGAGAAGGGGGGTTGAGGATGGAGGAGGAGGGTTGAGAATGGAGGGGATTGCTAATGAAGGGGGTTAGGGATGGAGAGGGAGGGTTGGGGATTGAGAGGGAGGGTTAAGGTTGGAGGAGGAGGGTTGAGGATGAAGAAGGAGTGGGGGATGGAGTGGGATGGTTGAGGATGGAGAGAAGGGCAGGGATGGAGAGGAGGGTTGAGGATGGGCAGGAGGCTTGAGGATGGAGAGTAGGGTTGAGCATTGAAAGGAGGGTTGAGGATGGGAGGGTTAAGGATGGTGGAGGAGACTTAAGGGTGGAGAGGGAGGGTTGAGGATGGAGAGTGGGACTGAGGATGGAAAAGAGGGTTAGGGATGGAGAGGGAGGGTTGACGATGAAGTTGGGTAGGGATAGAGAGGAGGGTTGAGAATGGAGAGGAAGGGTTGAGGTTGGAGAGTGGGGTTGAGGATGGAAAGGAGGGTGGGGATGGAGATGGAGGGTTACGGATGGAGGTGGAGGGTTAAGGATGAAGGAGGAGGGCTGAGGATGGAGTGGGAGGGTTGAGGATGGAGGGGGAAGGTTGAGAATGAGGTGAGTGTTGAGGATGAAGGGTGGTAGGGATGAAGAGGAGGCTTAAGGATGGAGAGGTGGCTTGAGGATGGGGTGGGGGACAAGCTGGTGGAGCACAGAGTGTTCAGGGCAGTGAGACTACTCCATGTGGTCGTGTCATGGTGAGTAGGAGTTCCCCCACATATTTGTGCAAACCCACAGTGTCGAACACGGACAGTGTGACCTTGATGTGCAGAGTGGACTGGGTGATAACGACGTGTTTTGGGGGGTCACCAATTACAATAAATTTACCCTCTGGTAGAGATGCTGGTATGGGGGAGACTGTGCACATGAGGGGGCATATGAGAAATCTCTGTCCATTCTTAATCATGCTGTGAACTTCAAACAGCTTTTTAAAAAATGGCCTGGTTTATATGACTAGAAGAAACAGGAGAAGTCTCCGGGTCACCCACATCCCCCTTGGGTGACCAAGACACTGAAGCAGGGCAGGTGGGGATAGATGTGCCCAAGGTCTCCACACAGAGACCCTCTGCTCCCAGAGCTCCATGGATCACCTGCCTCCAGGGCTCCTGCGGATCCGATTCGGGAGGCACCTGGTGCAGGGACAGCCAGGCCCACCTGCCTCCAGGACACGTGCTGGCCGCTTAATGGGGTTCATGCTACTGCTGGCTCATCTGAAGCCTTTGGTTCTCTCCTCCATTTCTTCCCTGCAGCAGGAAGTCAGGCTTTATCTCAATTATTTAAAAAGAAAACAGTTTTATTACATCTTAAGAGCGCCTAAAGGTTGTCAGACCCCGGGTGGTGTGCCCTCACTTGCCCCGTGGCACAAGTGTGCCTTCTAGAGCAGAGACATACATCTCAGTGTCACCAGAGACTTTGGTCAGGTGCAGCATGAGGAAGACAGCGGACAGCCCCAGGGAGGCCAGACAGACCCCAGCAATGCAAAGCACTTCTCCCGCGGTAGAAGACACAGCAACCAGGCTGGTGTGAGGTCAGGAAAGTGAAGCAGCTTGGTGATGAACTGGCTCAATCCCGCAGCACGTGGGAAGGCAATTGTGCAGGGGAGCTTGGTGAGAGAACAGGAAGCTAGGGCTGGCGGGTCTCAGCGCATAGGTTGGGATGGTCAGGTGGACTGGACTTCTGGGGAGGAGATCTTGGTGGCCTGCCTCCCAAGACCTCACCCATCTCCATCTCTAACAGAATGTCTGTCCCTCCCATCTGTCTGCAGGCAGACTTCACAGGGTGCTAATGTTGAGATACTACTTTTGGGGGGGGTCAGTTAAGAGTTGAGGCTACAGAATCATCATGACCCAGAAGTAGGAAGATGCAGAGCTGAACAAGAAAACCACTGCCCAGATGTGGCTGTGGTAAGCCCACCATCTTCAGGGAGACACAGGCAGGGGACTGTGGCCACGAACATCACTCCCCATGAGTCCCAAGGGACAGAGGGGACATGGTACTGCCATTAGTCACTGCTGACCAGCAGCATCCAGGAAACCCTGCTGGCACAAGGGACAGGGTTCAGCATCACTGTCACACCACTCTGAGTGTTTGTATGAGCGAAGGCCATGGATGGTCTTGACAAATGGTGACCACCCAGAAAAAAAAGAGGCTTCACTGAGATCAAAGAGAACACCATTCACATTCATACAGGCCACGGCAAAGGGAAGTGCTTATGCTTTCCTACGATGAGTGGTTCCCAGGGAAGCAGACCCAATAAAACCACTGATTTAAAGATTTATCCATTTTAGAGAGAGCGAGTATGGGAGGAAGGGGCAGAGGGACAGAGAGAGAAACTCCGGTGGACGCCCTGCTGTGTGGAGCCCAATTTGGAGCTGGACCCCAGGACCCTGCAGTCACAAGCTGAGCTGCCATCATGAGTCATCCCCGCTTCCCCGACTGAGCCACCCACGCCCAGAAAAGCTGTGTTCTCCAAAGCCCGTCAGCGTCCTTGCCACATGGCCAGCAGGCAGGGGGACGGGACGTCCTCAGAATGAACTCTGAGGTGCCCCTTGGGATAAGCGCAGTGCCTAGCACTTAATCAGACTCTATGGGAGGACAGGAGTTTGTCCTTCGTCATTTCCGCAGTCAGGGCGCTCAGACCCAAACATCACATGCACCGCTTACCCTGCCCTTGATAAGAAGGAACGCCTGGCTCTGTGACCCAGGGGGACAGGACAGGGGCGGCTCGCCGCCACACGGACAGGGCTGTGGGGTTCAAGACCATGAGGCTGCCGTCAGCTCCTCCACATGTCCAGACACTGGACTCCAGACGCCACCCAAGTAGCACATGGAGAGCAGGCCTGGGAGGCCGGCGTAGCGCGTGCAGGGGTGCAGGGCAGCAGGGAGGGCAAAGTAGGGGTGCATGTCCACCAGGATGGCCTATGTGCCTCTGCACCAGCATCCTGCCCTGAGTGGCTGGCAGGCTGTCTCACCCTCTATGATGTGCCAGGGTCACTCCCTCCCCCCTTCTGTGGACATCCCATGTGTCTGAGTCTCCCAGACAGTGAGAACTTTGCTGGGAACCTGGGCAGGGACAGAGGGGGATGACAGTTAACTGTATATGCTCACATAACTGGGCCAGGTGTCCCAACATTTGAATAAGCACAATTCTGGGTGTGTCCATAAAGGTGTGTTTGGGTTAACATTGAAACCTGTAGGCTTGGGGCACCTGGGTGGCTCAGTCTTTAAGTGTCTGCCTTCGGCTCAGGTCATAATCCCGGAGTCCCGGGATTGAGCCCTGCATTGGGCTCCCTGCTTGGCGGGAAACCTGCTTCTCCCTCTCACTCCCCCTGCTTATGTTCCCTCTCTAGCTGTGTTTCTAAGTAAGTAAGTAAGTAAAATCTTTAAGAAAAAAAAGAAAAAGAGAAAGGAACTCAGTGTGCTGTGGCTTCCCACCGCTGTATGGCTAGGTCCCATCCAGTCAGTCCCAGGCCCGAAGGGAAGCAAAGGCTGACCCTCCCTGAGTCAAAGAGAATTCCCCTTCCAACAGCCTTCAGACAGGAGTGGGGACATTGACTTCTTGGGACAGAGATTGCCAGCCTCCAGGTCCCTGTGTACCTGCTCCTTATTTTACATATAGAATCCCACGGCCGCTTCTCTGGAGAACCAATCCAGGGGTCTCTCCTCACAGTCTCCCCGTACCTCCCGTGCTACTCCCCACCGCCGCTGGCCTCTGGGTGGTGACTCCCCCGAGGCTGGGTCCCTCATCCGATGGGACTCTGGCAGGTAACATCAGCCTCCTTCCTGACGTGGGTGCAGTGCCCCAGAGCTCCCCATGCACCTGCTGGATGGAGTGGACCTCCAGCGAGAGGAGCAGCACTATCACATCCACTCAGAGCCCAGTGCAAGCACTGTCCCTGCACAGACATGCACAGACAGCGAGCAAAGCTAAAGCCAATGCTCACTCCAAGTCCTCCTGAGACGACAGTCCAGCGGCCAGGACACATTATAAAATCAAAGTCCAAGCTCCCAGATATCATGCATCGCTACACCAGTCTCTAGATCCAGATTTTGAAGGTCAAATCTGCCTACTTCACTGATGCACCAATGCCCACCATTAATGGTCTCTATGAAGTGGGAGCTATGGGAGGTGGGGAGCACATGGGTGGGTCCTCCGGGGTCGGTGAGGGTAAGCAGCTGGAATGTCTCAGTGAGCCAGACCTGAGAACGGTCACATTGCTCCAGCAACTTCTCCCCCAAGAAGCAAGAATCCAGATGGAGAGTTTTATGATGAATAAGCATCCTGGTATGAATGGAAACACCATGAATCATCCCAACAATCACTGGAGACTGTCCTTGAGGACATAAAATGAAAAGCATCATTTTAACAAGCACCAAAGATAAATTAGGAGGGAAGCAAGGGGCCAGGCTCAATGATAAAAGGACAAGCAGGAGCAGGAGACCAGAAACATGTGAAAAAAAACTCTGGCTGGAAATGGGAGGAGGGACACCAAGAAGAAGGAGAGGAAGGCAGAAGTGCCATGGACAGCAGAGCCACAGTCGGTGGGACAGCTCCCCGGACCACCAGCCCAGGGCCACAAGACCAACATCCTCAGCCTTCCTGGTACCTCTGGTCTCACGGTACAGTGTTCACTGGGCTCCTCTTCTGGATGGCCCCAACGTCCCCTACTGTTTCTGTAGACAAAGGTGACAGAGGCTGCAGGAGGGGTCCTCTGGTCCTTACTGACCAAGTGCCATAGACAAAGGAGATATGACCCCTCAAACATTCCAGGACTTGCCAGGTCTCTTTACCAATTTTCCATGCACATCTGCTTCCATCACATGGAGTGCTGGTCCTTCTGAGGGTTCGATACAGACAGCGCGGGGCAGGTGCGGTGGAACACAAGGGCAAGTCTCCACCAGGAGGCCCTATGTCTCACTGTGAAGGGTGGGATCCTCCTCTGGCTCTAATCTGACCGAGGCAAGTCTGAGTCACTGCGATGGTTTCCCCCAGATCTCATGGTCAGCTGTTTATCTTCTGACGTAGAGGCTGACCGACTGCCATCCACCAGAAGACTGTCCTGGTCCTTTTTCACTCTCATTGGGGGTGTGTTTATTGCATTCTGGTACTTCAGCTTTCGTCCAAAATGTTAATATAATGTCTACTCATTTGTAATGTGTGCTCACTTTCATTTTTCTACTCAGTGGGAGAAAAAGGAATTGCTACACAAATTAATAGCCAAAACAGATTACAAAGGAAAAGTGTGACGTGCTTGATAATTGCAATATGCATATTTAATCATTAAAGCAGGTTCCTAAATGGTATCTAATCAGCCATGCTTTTAATTATTTCCACTCAGAGTGAACACATTAAAATTTCATTTCTATAAAATGACTCAGTCCAAAATGTTTTCCAGTAATTCAGAATATCGTGTGCATACTTAAGTTCTCTATCATTTCAGACAAGACTCTTACTATTTCAGATGGCTTATAACTTTTCTAACTAGAACAATCCAAAAAGCTGAAACTTCATCTTTATTCTGCCCCCTGATGTGCTGGTAAAAATTCCGAGAGCACATGAGCCCCCTGCCAGGCACAGACTCCAGCAGACCATTCCCGATGCGGAGAGCGCTGGGTTCAAGTACCTGCTGCTCTTGAGTCCTCGCACCCCGCCCGCAGGCTGCTGCTCTTCTGTACCTCATGTCCCAGAGAGAAGAGACATGGTGGCCGCACACTGGGTGCTGGGGACACAGGTGAGGTCACCACCATCCGTGACGGCACAGCGAGTGCCCGGGGAGGATGGGCACGCCCGCTGAGGCCACATGATGGGACCTGCACAGGCCCATTCTGCTCCATGTTCCAGCCTCCCCCGAGCCTCAGCTTTCAAAGCAGAAGAGAGATCTCGGTGTCCACCAGGCAGCGGTGGAGCGAGGACTAAGGACAAACCACACAAAGGGTGCCACATGGTGTCCAGCCCCAGAGACCAGGCGGCGGCAACACACCCTCCATGGGGAAAATGATGACCATTAGCAGGATTTTAAAATTTGAAACAACAGCAAAACCATCAGAAACACGGTCGATGTCCTTGACAATGGAACTGCCCGCAAGCTTTCCTGCAGCTTTTTTGGTAAACACTGAGTGCAGGATGACACCCTGGGGCCCTCGACAGACTCTGCTCCTCTGCCCCACATCCCCCTGCCCTGCGCTCCTGTCACTCCCGTAGCTGGGCAGACAGTGCCCACAGGAAGTGAGGGAACTGAAGTCCCTGCTGGGCCCTGTGGAAGCCCATCAGATGTCCATTACAAATCATCAGGTAGAAGAGGCAGCCCTCTAGCTCAGATGACTGCAACACTCCCCAGTAAATGGCCCATGCTTTTCCCACATAAGCACATTTCCCAGAGGCCTGGCTTTGAAAGGCACAGTTTGGAAACATGGTGACGGGTCTCAGAGTGTACAGAGGAATGTGGGACACAAGCCACAGCAGCCGTCACCTGCACTGCATCCCTCAGACGACTACATCCTGGACATGCCAGGTGCATGGGAGCCCAATTTCATATGATGCACTCTGCACCTCGGTCTCACGTTTTCACGGAGCACTGGCCACATTGTGGCCTCGTGGTTTTGGACAGAAGGACAGGGCCTGCCTTCCTACTATAGCTGTCCCCTCCTTCTGTGCCTCTCTACTACAGCCCCTGTGTTTGTGTCCCCAGAACGTGTCAGTTCAGTCCTAGCACTCCACACAATGGTACTGGAAGGGGTGGAGCTCTGGGGGAGATTTGGTCATGAGAGGGGAACCCCCATGACACAGTAACTGTCCTTGTCCCCACAGAGCCCCCAGCCCCTCGTGTGCCCACATGAGGACACGGCAAGAAGACACCTTCACGAGCCAGGAAGAGGCCCCAGCAGACACCAACCTGTCAGCACCTCAGTCCTCGACACCTGGCTTCTAGCACCTCAAGTTCAGCTCCTGCTGCAATAACCTGCCAGGCCTACTGTGCATTGTGTGCACAGCCTGAGCTGACTCAGGTCCTGCCTTTTCTGTGGGGCAGGCAGAGGAGGCACACCCCTGCAGCTTCCCTTCCCTAGGACACTCGGGTATGCAGTATGGCCGGTGACATAGGGAGCTACTCTCTCCCTCTGCTTGTGGGGAGCTCCCCGAATGCCCCTCTGGTCTCCTTCTGCTTGTGGGGAGCTCCCCAAATTCCCCTCCAGTCTTCCTCTGCTCATGGGGAGCTCCCTGAATGCCCCTCCAGTCTCCCTCTGCTCTGGGAAACCTCCCCAAATGCCCCTCCAGTCTTCCTCTACTCGTGGGGAGCTCCCCAAGTGCTCCTGCGGTCTCTCTCTGCTCCAGGGGAACTCCCCGAATGCCCCTCCAGTCTGCTGGCCAGGGTTCTGCTCCCCCAGAATGTCTTCCCCTCCCTAGCTGATTACTGGTGAGAATCCCTTCCTTTGAGTGGACCAGGGGTAGGACAGGGAGCATCACTGCCTCTGCGTCTGCAGCCACTTTCTTGCCCTGCTCTCTTCTCCCCGCTTTCTCTTTTTCCAACAGCCCTGGCCCTAAGGATCTCAAGTGGAGAACGAGATCCCCTCTGGAGGGTCTGAGTCCCAACGTTCCTTCCAGCAGCTCTGCCTTCTGCCCGTCCTGTCCAGAGGATATCTTCACTCTTCTCCTGGACGAGGCCTGCAGGTGCATGGAGGGGAGGGAGGGTCTGTGTGGCTCCCGTGGCTTCTCACACTTCGCTCCAGGTCTCTGTCTGCATAGCACGGCTTCCCCACAGCTCTGGGGCACAGTGCCCATTGGCCATGACCTCAGCCTCCGTGAGCCATCTCCTAGTGGATCCTGTGCTACAGCTGAGGTGGTGGAGGGGTGCATGCAGAGCTGGACCCCACCAACCTCTGTCCCCACCCCAGCACCAGGGCAGGCAGCAGGCTCTCTCTATCCCAGGACAGGTCAGGACAGCTCTCTCCAGGCAGTGCTGGGTCAAGTAGTTGTCATTTCCAAAAGGCCACACACTGGACACATATGAAGAAGGCTTTTCCCTATCGGGTGACAGACAGGTCATCAGGTGGAATGGGGGGATGCCCTTGCTATAATTCCCCTCCTCCGGCTGTTCTATACAAGAGTACATGTGTGTGTGTGCATACGTGTGCATGTGAGCATTTGAACGTGCATGTGCAGGATGTAAGCATGTGTAAGTGTGCATGTGAGCATGTGTGACTGTGCATGTGAGTGTGTGAGTGCACATGAGGGGGTGTGAGTGTGCACATCAGCCTGTGTGAGCACTGTGTGACTGTGCATGAGTGTGCGTGTGAGTGCATGAGTGAACATGATGGGTGTGTGAGTGTGCACGTCAGCCTGTGTGAGCACTGCTGGGAATCCCCTGCAGACCCACTGCCAGCTAGAAACCTCCACCAGGGATGGGAAGGTAGGACCGCGGACAGACGGTGAGGGGAACACACAGCCTCCAATAGACTCCTGGGGTTCCTTTCCCAGGAACCTCCTGGACGGAGCAGGGGAGCCCAGGGAGGCCGGGAGGCAGAGAGCTCTGAGTAGAGGCGAGGCAAGACCCAGGGACACAGGCACCACCAGGGCCACCCCAAACGGAAGGGCACGCAGCATGGGGCCTGTCCTGCTCCTGGAGCCCATGTAGCTGTTGCACGCCCCAAGGCCAGCGCCCCCGGCTCCCTGCCAGCTCACGGGGACCCCACAGCTGATGGAGCGGTGCACACTTCTTCACTGCACCCCTGGGGGGCTCTCCAACATGACGTATGCAGGTCCCTCACCTGGGCAGGTACCCACCCTGGTGGACGGAGTCACGGCCTCTCCGTGTCTTCACCTCTGTTGTCTTCTGAGGGCCACTGTCCACAGACACCACCTAGTAAAAGCTCGTCCAGCACACGAGGATGGATGTGTCTACCGCTGGGCTCTGTGCTCTCAACTCTGTGATGAAGCCAATACAGCCCAGGCCGGAGAGGGTCTGTCAATCCTGTATGACACGTCGCGAAGGATCACGGAACGTGAGGGCCAGCTCTGTGGGCGTCAGGAGGCTGAGCTGTGTCCCCTGATCCCTATGCTGGAGCTTTAAGCTCTAGCACCTGCCAAAGTGACCAGAGCACTTAGTGTAATCGGAGGCTGCCAGTATGGCTGGAATCCAGCAAGGCCTGCGTCCTTGTAACAGGAGGAGGAGAGAAGCCAGGACAGACCATGCCTTCCCGGCAGGGAGAGGCCTCAGGAGGAAACGGCCCAGGCTGGGAGGTCAGGCTGCAGGTCTCCAGGATGTGAGAGGGGCAGGGCTGCGGTTTAGGGGCCTTTGGCCGGCAGCCGCACTGACAGAGATGGGTGTCACAGGCAGGGAAGATCCCTCCTTTCTCTCCTGGTCTACTCTTGCTCTCTGCTCCTACCGCTGATACCGTTAGGCTTCGTGTTCCATATTCTTTCCATATTTATTTCCCTGGTTAAATTATGACTCTATGAAAACCTTGGCTTTGGGTGAAGGGGGCCCTCGTGCTCGGCTGGAAGCAGCTCACAGTCCATGTGCAAGAATGTCAGTGAGTGACACTAGGATGTGCTTCTGTCCAGAAAACCACATTGGCCACCATGCCCTTGGAGCACCACAGGCTGCCGCTGAGCCCAGGAGAGGCTTGGGACCACAGAGCCCGGCAGAGGGGAGAGCTGCTCACGAGACACAGACCACCACGCCGGCTGCATGGTCAGGGAGGGACACAGGGTGTTGCCAGCGGGACTTGCCCGCAGCAGACGTCTGTGACCTCCAGACCAGGGGCGTGTGTCCCTGTGAAAAGCCTGCCTCCACTATTAAATGAACACTGGCCTGATGGGTGTGCCCAAAAGGTCAACAAGATGAGCCCCAAAAATGCCCTCCAGAGTAAACAAATGGTTTTGCTTCCCTGGGAGACAAACCTGTACTTTAGGGCCACCAAGGGGGTAAGGACGTGGTGCCAAGAAAACCGTTACAACGTGTGTGCACACGTGACTCCTCTCCGTGCAGGTCCCTTCCATACAGTGCTCACACACTATGCAACAGCCCGTTGGAGCAGAATCCGGGATACTTTGCCAACACAGCCCGTCTGAAGACCTTGAAGACCACCAACAGCACAGTCAGGTACAAGGGGGAAGGAAAGGGTTGACTGCAGCCAGATATCTCATTTATGATCAGATGGGGATGGCTTGGCCTCCACTTACACTGGTTTGTGGTCGAGCCTACAGACGCCCACTGGAAGCATCCGGAAATGGAAGCACATACGCACCACGCTGGAATGAAATACACCCATACTTCATGGGAGAATCAGAACCGCTCAATGCTTCCTTCAAGCTAACAGGCCTTGTCTGGAAGCACTTCGCTGAATGAAACCCATCCCTTCAAACCTGATGTGGCCACTGAAGCATCTCACTCAACTCCGGGAAGGCCGTGCCTGCCTAGTCCTTGTGTGAGTGTGTTTACATGACTAAAACATAAGCACTCTCGGGCACCTGGGAGGCTCAGTCGGTGAAGCGTCTGCCTGCAGCTGGGGTCATGAGCCTGGGTTCCCAGCATTGAGTCCCGTGTTGGGCTCCCTGTTCAGAGGGGAGTTGGCTTCTCCTCTGTCTCTCCCTCATCTTATGCTCTCTGTCTCAAATAGATAAATAAGTCCTTAAAAAAATAAAATATAAACACTCTGAAACAAAATAAATACACTAGTCTCTAATGTGTGATAAGACATCTGCTGAAAGGTAGAACAGAATCCTTTGAAAGATAGTTTAAAAATCATTTTCTAGAAATGCCTCAATAAGAATTACTTCTTTTGAAATCACTTTCAGTTATAAAGTAAACAAGCCCTGGGGATGTGGCTGTGACTCTCATTAATTGAAAGTGGCAGGACAGGAAATCCTAAAAGCTCCACTGCATCACACTGCTGCTGACCCGTGACCTACGCTTGTGTGGAGGCAGTTCCGTGATGCACACAGATGTCCCGTTCTCCTGGCGTTTGCCTCAAACTCACGTACTGTTGTATGTGACTTACGCCTCACCAAGAAAGAATACTTTCCAAAAAGGTAAGCTATGATAACAGACCCATACAAAGCATTTTTTCAAATAGGAAAAAAAACTACTTTTTAGAAGGATACCTACAAAAAAAGCTTTCGGTCCTTACACACTGTGCAGCCATGGGATCTAAGGCTCCCCTTCAAATACACTTGACAAAGCTTTTTACTGCCAATTTGCAAGTCTGTATGCTGTGAGGGGCCCTCTGTGGTACGCGGTCACACACATCCCAGCCATGCCTTCAGACCGAATGCAAACACGGTACCGGGCGCACTCCTGGCCGCTTGCACAGGGAAAGCCGGGCGGCACACCCGTCTCGGAAGCCCAGGCTGAGTGAGGGAAACCTTCCCCATGGGCCCTCACCCTTCTGACGCACGTGGTCTACACACCTCCTGTGGCTGCCGGCTCAAGGCACCAGCCATGCTCAAGTGCCCTGCGATGGTTTGCTGGCCCACAAATGTAGTTAGAGGAGGGAAAGGGACCCGGAATCCCACAGATAAAGACCTCCCAAACCTTCCCCACCTAAGGACACAGGGAGGCCCTGCCCGTGTAGAGGGGGCAGCCTTGAGCAGCAAGTGGGGCGGCAGAGGGCCAGCAGCCACAGATGCCCTCCCATCCCAGCCACTGACCACCTCCCAGCAGCAGGAAAAGCAGGTAAACCTCCAGTGCGGCCGCAGCTCTAAGTGCACATGCATAAGGAGCGACCTTCCAGGGAGTCTCCCACTTAGAATCCCACAGGGAGATCGGAATCATAATAGTGTTCTCTGAGCATCATGGGTTATTTTGTTCCCATCGGGATAAACTAGTACCAATGGTGGGCAAGACCCCAGGACTGTCCCAGGCCAGCTCTGGACTGCGTCCCCACCACCCACCCATAGCCACACCAGCAGCTGGCACCAGGGACCACAAGCTCGTGGCTGGACAACCCCATCCACCACAACCACGGCCACACCAGCAGCTGGCACGAGGGACAACAAGGAGCTTGTGGCTGGACAACCCATCCCCCATGCCCACAGTCACGCCAGCAGCCAGACCAGGGACCACGAGGAGCTCGTGGCTGAACAATCCCATCCCCCACACCCACAGCCACAGCAGCAGCCTGCACTAGGGACAGCGAGGAGCTTGTGGCCAGATAACCCCTTCCCCCACATCCATGGCCACAACAACAGCTGGCACCAGCGGACCACAAAAAGCTCGTGGCTAGACAATCCCATCTCCCACACCCACGGTCATGGCAGCAGCCGGCACTGGGGACCACGAGGAACTTGTGGCTGGACAACACCGTCCCCATACACAGAGGCAGGAGGGCCACATCAGCATGTAGAGGACTCTGGGAAATGCTCATCTGGGCCCTGTGTCACCCATCTCCAGATCTCTACCCAGCATGCTCTCCTCTCGCCATCCCCACTAAGCACTGGCCTTTTGAAGCCCTGGCAGATGGTGCTGAGCTTTGCCATCCCCACCATGTCTGCCTGGGACTTGGCCATGCAGCCCCCACAGGCCCCTAGCTCTGGCTGCCTGAGGCTCCTGCTCCTTCCCTTGCACGGCTGTCTCCCTGCTGGGCATGGGCATCCTTGAGTAGGCTCCCCACCCCTCCTGCCAAATTGAAGGGCGAGATATCCAAGTAATGGGAAACAAAAGCAAAGGACTTGCCGGTGGTCAGCTAGGCAGCCCAGGGGCTCCAATCTTGGCTGGTCCACAGCCAGCCATGGCCACATTGTCTGGCTCCATCTTCCAAATAAACCACGGAGGCTGAGCAGGACCGAAGGCCTCTCTGGTCTGTTCTCAGGGGACAGTGGGCCCAGAGCTCCTATCTCCCTCAATGTAGTTGCCTCACTCGGTGGGAAACCACCCGCCAGTACCCTGGGTCACAACCTCACTCCAACCAATCATGGGCTCTGGGTGATGACCCATCCATGGAGGCTCACAGACCCTAACACACACCCACACGGTGGGGACGTCAGTGAGCACAGACCTTGTGGGGGCAGGGTGTGCGAGGGGAATCTCTCTACCTTCCCCTCAGTTTAGCTGTGAACCTGAAACCGCTTCAAAGAAAGTCTTTAAAAATAAAGAGTAAATTTAAAAACAGAAAAAGATCAAGCTGATTGTGATCACCTGTTTTGTTTCATAGAAGAGTGTGTGGGGAGTATATTTACAGATTTAAAGATAAAACATCAGCACATCATCCTTTGTACTTCCTTAGTACTTTTGAAAAAAATCTAAGAATTTTCTTACAGATAAAAAAACCTACTTAAACACTTACGTGCAAATAAAATTTATTAATGCAAGTATCTGTCAGATATTCTATTAATTAAAATGAATATACCTGCAACCTTGAGGAATTGTGGCCTATATGGGATATGGTAGGGGGTGAGAGCCCGTCAGCAGGGCTCTGCCCTTGTTTACCCAGGGCTGGTGGGGTAACCCCCCATCAAGTACCACACAGGGAGGCCCGCCAGGACGGGCAGCAGGTGGGGTCATGGACACAGGTTCCCCCTGTGCTGAGACAGGGGACAGCCTGCTGACCGCACCCGTGGCTGATGATTGCCACTCCCAGCATGAAGCCTGTCTCATGCCTTGCCCTTTCCTGGACCACAGAATGCTGGTGAGCAGATTGGACTGCCCCTGAGCAGTTCGCCGCGGCCGCTGCGGAATACATCTGCACCACTGACACAAGAAACATGGAATTCCGTCTCCCTCAAGCGCGCCTCCCATCTACACTCAGGCTCCACAAAGGCTGGTGTTTCACAGGTCAGGGGACCACTTCCCTGGGGAGACAGGAGCTATGCCCCAATATCAGCCTGCCTCTCTGGAGACAGTAAGGTCTTTAAGTCTGCACAGCACCTTGTCTCCCCTCCCTGGACGCTCCC
>PITA01008788.1:0-82062 GCA_004023965.1 Spilogale gracilis
TAGGTGCTAGAATAAACATTTGCATCCACTGTTCTGGAAACACATAAGGAAAAGAGACCAAGAGTTTTGAGGGCTGCTTGAGAAGATGAGTGGAGGAGAGGAAACTTGAATAAGGTATCAAAGGAGGGGTAGAAGTTTGTCAAAGAAAAGGACTAGAGCATGGGCAAAGACCCCAAGGTGTCAACAGGCTGGTGCTCAGCAAGGCTGAAGCAGGGGAGACTGAGTGGTGGCGAGGAGGAGGAATGGGTCTGGAGGTGAGATGGAGTGGGTCTCTTATGACTGATTGTGAGAAGTTTCAGAAGCTCTGCTCAAGCATTCAGATACTGTCATGTAGGCAATAGGGAGCCCTGGAAGATTTTTCAACTGAAACATGCCATGATGGGTTAACATGATTTGGGCTTAGTTATGCACCTGCCACATCTCATTGACTAGAGGCCATGATCCCAAGGGTCTACATTAGCTTCATCTTGGTGTCTTTCCCAGCACACAGCAGGCATCCACACAGACCCATGGACTGAATGGAAAAACAGGTTCTGACCCCTGAATGGGACTGACCATGGTATTCTGGAAACATCCGTGTGGCTATGAGTTGAGAGCCATCGGCTGGGACATACAGGATTCAGGAAGCCAGAGGAGAGGTTCTGGTACCAAAAGATGATCCAGGGCCATAAAAGGCTCCCAGATGTCTGAGACACACACATCCAGTGCTCCTGGCTGGAGCACTCTTGCTGCTTAACACACACAGGCTTCTCTCCATGCAGCTCCTGAGGAATGACCTGAGGCATCGACCCCTGCAGACAGGTGATTTCCTTTCTTCCCTCCTTTGCCTTGGTGTCTTCTGCTTCCCAACGAGCCATGATGAAGGTGGCAACCATGCTCCTCATTATTGTTTTAATAAGGCTAGATGTTCTCAAGGAGAGAAGAAGATGAGCTACAAGGAGCCCTTCATATTTCTCCTGTGCAACAGTCCTCCCCTGACAAATGTAGTTATTTCTTCTGTGCATGAACCCCAATCGATTTTCCCTCCGTCAGAGTCCCTCAGGCGTTGCCAGCCTCCTAATGGTAACCAATGAGGACACATCGGGTTCCCATTGTTAGCGGGACTGCCAGTGGCCTCGGCATGTCTATGACCTACCCAGTGCAGGATGAGGACAGTTCTGCCAACAGTAATAAAAGCTATCATCTATTGAATGCTACCGCATGCCAGGCACGCTACGTTCTTCCCACGTGTGGTCTGGTTCAGCCTTCTTACTCCTCCTGTGATGCCTGTGTTATTACTAGGCCCACTTTCTAGGTAAAGAAACAGAGGCGCAGGGCAGTTAACTAACCAGGGCTGTGCAATGTGGACACAAGGTTAGGGTGAGGGGTGGGATCCGCAGCCTCTGTAGGGAACCCCAGAGCTCTGCAGATTTATGTTCAGGTTTTAACCAGTTTGAACCCTCCATCCTGGGTTCCTATCATGTGCACTATAGGAATGTGTCTTCAGATGGCGCAAAGCTGGCCACTGGGGCAATGTCTCTGCATGAGTCCCCCCTCGTGGGTACCAGGGCAGGGGGTTGGGTTCCTGCCCTGGTGTTTTGTTCAGAGTTTGATAAACAAGGAGGCTGATTTGAGCCAACACTCTCGATGAGCTCTCTAACTGATTAGCAATAGTCAGGAGATGGGATAGAGTATTAGTCCTGCAGGACAGGGGGTCTGGAGGAGTGGACTGGAGGTGGGAGATTAGGGTCTGCACTGAGTGCTGGAGTCAAGCTCTGTGAGTCTTTCCTGGACCTGGGCTCCTCACGTGGATTGGGAGAAGCTCGGAAGGTCCTCTGGGGGCAGTTACCCTTGTCTTCATCCGTTTCTAATTTAGCTCTTCTTCCTTCTTTCCCCTCCCCTCTGCCCTCTTTCTTCAATATGAAGACAACATTATTTTTCTGAACATAAAAATTCATGCTCTTTGTAAAAAAACGTATAAAAGTTTGAAGACAAACATAAAAATAATCCATAATCTCCCCCATGCAGAAATAGACCCCTTGACATTTTGGTGTGCAGCCGTTCAGAGCCTTCCATGCGTGCCAGAATGGACTCAGATCATGCACACTGGATCCCCCCAGACCCTCTCACTTTACAGTGGACCACGGTCATCCCCCAGAAATAGCCATAGATCAGCCTTGTCATTTGACATGCTGTATGGGCTCTCATTATTGGCTGGATCTTCACTTAGGTTGATCTTACTGATTGTATGTCTTTCCTAAAACATGACTGTCTGCATTTCAGGAACCAGTTCTGGTAACTTCTCACGTCCCCCTGCTGTGGGTGTTTCATCTTGTTCCTCTCTGGTCTGCTCCTGGACCAAGGCCCCTGGGGTTCAAGGCGGATGGAGGAAAAAAGAGAGAAGCTCGGCATCCTCACAAACCAGGGTGGGAGAGAGAGCATTCTGGGCACCGAGCTGGCAGGACGCCCGGACGTGGGTGAAGGGACATTGGGAGGCATTGCCTGTGCGGGCAGCGTTGCTTTGGGTGATGGACAGAGCTTTCTTGGGTAACTTGACATTCTAGACGAGAACAAATCTCTGGCCCACGAGGGAATGAGATGTCAAACTTCCATTCATCCATCAAATATTCATCTACATCCATTCCATGTGTCAGGACCCATGCCAGGCACTGGGGATCCAGAAACCAATAAATCATGGTGTGTACCAAGTGTCGTAAAGAGATTCACGGGAACGGGGAGGAGGGAAGGATGGCGACTTCTCTGGTGTGTTTGGGAGGATGGCTTTGGAACCAGGTCAGGAAGGGGAGGGGAGTGGAGAGGAGAGGAGAGGAGGGAGCAGGAAATTCCAGACTGGAAGGATAGAATACAGGGACAGTTAGGTGGAAAAGCAGAATGCCTAGCTGATATGGAGGTCGGCATGAGAAGAAGGAGCATGGTGGGTGGAAATGAGTTGATTAAGACTGACTAGCATCAGATCTTGAAGAGTGTTGAGTATCAAATGTCATGCTAAGGGACTTAACCCATGGGCCTTTGAAGGGTTTGGAGCATGCCAAAAAATCTAGTCTAAAAAAGATCCCCGGCCATTTCATGGAAGAAACTAGGGCCAGGGACCAGGCAGAAATCTCTGCATGGCTGGAGGGAGAGGCAGAGAGGGATAGAGCCCAGGTGCACCTCTTAGGGGCTAACTAATGAGACAGAGGGGACTGGGTTTGGTGCTTGAGCAGATGTGGGGGCAGGAGGAGGGAAGGGGAGAAGAAGGCAAGGATGAGGGGCAGATCTCTGACTGTCCGAGGTGGAGGCCTTCAGGAGCTCCAACAGCCCATGGTGCGGAGGGTCATGGTGAGAGCGGGACAAGGTCAAGGCCCCCTTGAGGACACTCAGGCTCAGAGTAGGGAACTACGGGTCACACCAGAGGTCACTGGAAAACCTGAGGCTGTGTCCCAGGTGCTGTGATCCCAGGACAGCCTGGTCCCACCACCAGGCACTGTGACCAGGTACAGAGCTAGCTGTGGGCCGTGTGGCCTGCTGCACCTGGCTGGATTCTGGGACCTGCTCCTGGCCGGCGACCTTGGGCAGGTCCACCAAAGCCCCTGAGTTTCGGTTTCCTCAGCTTGACTGTAGGACTAACTAACAGCCCTTGTCCCACAGAGCAGTCACAAGGTCTGAGTGAGATGCAGGAGAAAGACGCCTTGTCTTGTCCTACAGTATGGCTCCTCTGCGCCCTTTTCTCTCTCTGAAGCTTTGCCTCATTGTTTCTAGCCTCGAACCAAGAGCTTGCACATTCCCTGAATGGGCCAGGGTTCAAATGAATGTAAACTTCCTCCCTTTTGCAAGTTTCTTAACTTCTCTGGGACTCAGTGTTCTCATCTGTAAAGTGGGAAGGATAATCCCTACCTCCCAGGCTTTTTGGGGATTTGAAGGAGACAATGCGAATAAGGAAAGCACCTCCCACAACAGCCAGCCCGCGGCACCTGGTCCATGTTACCTGTGAGCCCCTGACCTCCCTCCCAGGAGGCGTCGGAGAAGCTGGGGCTGTCCTCATGGGGACACACCTGCATCGGAAATCCTGGAGAGCTTGAGCCTGGCATCACACCAGGCCCTCCAGGATGCCTTAAAGCAGTTCTGAAAGGTTGAATTAGGGGGAGTGTTCTCTCCTTTGCTGTGTCTCTTTTTAACTTATTTTGCTTTGATTTTTTCCATTTGCTACTAACCATGTATGACTTACCTGCCGCTGTGATCTGTACGTTAAATTCCGTGAACTGTTCAGCGCGAGGAGGAGGCTGTGTTCATCTGAGGGTTTTGTGTTTTTTCTTTCTATTAATGAGGGCAGGGTTTTTAACATGCACTGCGTTCTTAGGTAGTCTTTCGTTTTTGTTTTTGTTTTTTTTCTGTCTCAATAGGATGGAAAGAAACTCAGATGGTGAGTGATCTTGGACAAGGTGGGTCAGCTCTCTGGACTCCTGGATTAGCATGTTCGAATCTAATGAATCTAAGGCATGATCCACATCTCTTACTCTAAAGAGGAAACTACCTCCTCACACTGAAAATAAAACCAAACCCCTTAGCCTGTTCCTTTCTCAGGGACTTTGCCCTTGCTGTTCCCTATACCGGGAAGGTTTTTTAGAGAATCCCGTAAACTTGCTTTCTTATTTTCTAATAAATACTGTTTATAGTATTCCAGTGTGTTCTGACGTATTTATGTTGATTGGAATCGTGTGCAGTTATGACCCTTTGCTCCATATACTATGCAGTGATACTCAAATATCTGCTACTAAAGTAACTTACCAATAATTCTAATACTGAACATAGAATAGTTCTATCTCAATTAACAGTAAAAACCAAAACCACTGGGCACCTGGGTGGCTCTGTTGGTTAAGGCTCATATCCCGATCCCTGCTCAGTGGGGAGTCTGCTTCTCCCTCTCTCTCTCCACTCCTCCTTCCTACTCAAGTACTCTCCCTCTCTTGCTCAGATAAATAAATAAAAAACTTAAAACAAACAAACAAACAAACCCAGGGCGCCTGGGTGGCTCAGTGGGTTAAAGCCTCTACCTTCAGCTCAGGTCATGACTCAGGATCCTGGTATTGAGGCCCACATCGGGCTCTCTGCTCAACAGGGAGCCTGTTTCCTCCTCTCTCTCTGCCTGCCTCTCTGACTGCTTGTGATCTCTAGAGCCAAAGGCAGAGGCTTTAACCCACTGAGCCACCCAGGTTCCCAATAAATAAAATCTTAAAAAAAAAAATCAATTTACTTAAAAAATACCCAAACCACTGAGTTTATCCTGGAAAAAAAATTTTTTTTAAAAGATTTTATTTATTTATTTGACAGAAAGAAACAGAGAAGGAACACAAGCAGGGGGAGTGAGCGAGGGAGAAGCAGGCTTCCCGCTGAGCAGGCAGCATGATGCGGGGCTCGATCCCGGGACCCCAGGATCATGACTGAGGCAAGGCAGAAACTTAATGACTGAGCGACCCAAGCACCCCCTATCCTGGAAAATTTGAGTTCAAGCCATTATTTCACAATTTAGAAAGTGAAGGATCCAGCTCTAAGATGATTTTCTCATTGCTGAAGCTGGCTCTGTCCATGCGTATTTCGGGACTTCTCTTGTCTCACGCATTTGACACCCCTCGGAGTCACATAGCGCCGTGCAGCTGTCCTTGCACTGGGCCCCGTGGGGACTCTGGACCCACCCTATCAATCCCAGCTGCTCTCCTCAACCTGAGTATCCTCGCAGAAAATCCCCTCTAACACCTTTCCACAAATTCCATACTCCACTGATATCAGGCTCTCCCCTCAGCCATGCTGAAACCCTCTTCCTCTTTCTCGCAGCCTGCTGGGGTCACTTGGCTGGCCGTCACACCAGTGGTCCCCAGCCGGGGAAACAGCCATGCTCAGAAGCTTAGAGTGCCCAAGTATTATTAGTCAAGGGTGAGGACTTCCTCATTTATCAGATCTTCCTGAAGCACTGTATCTAATACCCTTCCCCCGCTGCTATCCACTTCCTCTGGTTTGGTTTCCCTCAGAACTGACCACCGTCTGTCATTGCGCTGTGGCTTTATTGTCTCTCTTCTAGACCCACAGGGACTGTGTCTGGCTTTGCTCACCGTAGAGGCATCCCTCACACCCCGGCCCGTGCCTGACCTAGAGGAGATGCTCTGTAAGTGGATGTGGAGTGGATGCCCTCAAAGTCACCTGGGGGGGCGTGGATGGCACTAGCGATTTCTCATAAAAGCTTTTCCCACCCAAGCCCTGGGCCCCAGAAAGGCAGGGGAAGTTGCAAATGACTCCGACTTTGAAACCCGTTGTGAACAAACCACAGGGCAGCTTTTGAGTCTGACACATCAGGAGGGGGAGAAAGGGGTAGGCAGTGTGTTTCCCCTCTTACCCCCTCACGCCCCACCAATCTGGCACACAACTGCTAGGGCGGGGGCCCTCGGGGTCTCCACTCGACCCTCTTCACCCTCATTTGTATACATCTCACCTACTCCGAGTGCTGCCCAGTACTGGGCCCTCTTCTAAGTGCTTTGCCTGGATCAGCTCACTCAGTCCTCACAGCAGTCCTGTGAGCTTGGCCTGGATTGCAAGCTCGCTTACAGAAGAGGAACTGAGGCTCGGGCGTGGGAAAGAACATGCCAGGGCCACACAGCTGGTGGATGGAAACCTGGAATTGGAACCCAGACCTCTGGCTCTGAGATCCTGTGTGCTGGGAGAGGGACCCTACTGTTCTAGGACCAGAGTGGGGAGGACACCTGCCCCACCACACAGCTCCTGGGCTTCTCTGGGAGAAGCTGGGCTGCAACTCCATCCTCCTGACTCCCGGGCGAGACTCCTTTCATAGCCTCGGTGGTATGGCACTGGGGACTGAGGAAGAGGTCAGGCCCCCCACCCCTGTGCCCCTGTGTGTCTGCCTCTTGCCCTTTGAGTCTTACCAGAAAGAACGGGGGTGCAACCCTAGCTTTCCTGCCCTCAGCCTCTGAGGCTGGGGATCCAGGCTTGACAGTAGGTTTTGTGGGTGACGTCAGAATGCAGCTGCCTGGGGTTAAGCTCTATAGGCCTGAAGCCCCTGTTTGCCTGTGTTTTGAAGTTATGGGTTTGGGGAGGACACGGTAGACTCGGAAATCACCAGTCGTCACTGGATGACTTGGGGCCAGTTACTCAGCCTCTCTGAGTCCCTGCCCCTCTTTCTTTAAGACTGCCTTGTGTTTTCAAGGGCTGTTGTGAGGATTTTACAAGGTAAAGGGAGTCAGAGCTTCTCCAGCTTTTCCACCAAAGCAAAACCTAAGGGCAAAAGCGAGTAAACAGCTAGTCTGGGGCTTGAGGGCAGAGCTGAAGGCAGCCTGCCGCTGGCTCCCAAGTTAGCTGAAGTTGTACCGTAGCTAAAAATCCATGCGCAGTGTGCATTCTGCTCCGTAATAGATCCATGTTGTTTCTAGTGACACAAAGAGTGTTTTAAGTTCCTTACCACTGGGTGTTGCAGGCAGCCTGAGCTGTGTTTGTCACGTGGCTCTGTGAACTCCTGGCCCGCGGACGGGAACCCCAAGGGCGTGCACCCCAGTATAAGAAGCACTCATGTAAGAAAAAGGGCCCTGAACGAATGCTACATAAAGGCCGGGGAGTTTTAATGTGACTGTTGGCAGTAATGGGAAGAGAACCAGGAACCAGACTTTGCCCATGTTTCCCAGGAGAGGCCTGAGCCTCTGTGGTGTCTAATTCCCAGGGGATTATATGTAGACACGGGGGAGTTGGGGTGGGGGTGCTTCTGGGGCCTGGTCTGCAGGCACAGGAGCTAAACCTCATCCTACAACAGTGGGATGTTCCATCCTCCCCTGCTCTTTGACTGGGGCTCCCGCTGCCCTAGGGAGGTGGCTGTCAGCTCACTCACAGTGAGGTGTGTACTCATTGACTCTTTGACATAAGGTGACTTCCCTTTACTTGCCATCCTCCCCAGAGCGTCCTCACACTCACCCCAGCACCAGGGACTGGCTCTCCATACTCCTTCCATGGCTGTGGGGTGTAGTGCGTGAAATCCTTCTAGCAATCACCCTAAATCCTCCCTGCTGGCCCTTTATGTAAGTTCTCCCAGGAGAGCTGGGTGAGTGGGGAGGCGTCGTCCCAGAATTCCCTGAGCTGGGCAGGCAGTTTAGGCTCTGCTGTGACCCAGGGTACAGGGGCAGACCTCCGTAGCCTCCTTTCTGCTCCTTTTGGTATCTTTTTAAAATTGCAAATCTCGCATGCAGAAATACGTGCACTTCACAATATTACAAAATGTCTGAAAGCAAATATTTCCAAAGAATTGTGGGAACACAGGCAAACACTCTCCTTTCTTCCTTAGTTATTTCTGGGCAAAAGCAGATAATGAGTTACCCTTCTCACAATCAATGTTCAGTGGATTTTTGGCTACATTATTCGGAGCAAATATAAACAGGGTAAGTTAAAGGCATGGATTATTGCAAAATAAAATTGGGATACATGAAGCTTAAAACTCTTAATTTTAAACTACTCCTCACAATAGGCCAGAACTTGATCCTCCGTAATTCTTTGCAAACAGCTTTTGCATTTTATTATCGAATGTGTTTTATAGTGGCGTAGGATGAGATTTGGCTCATGTTTTTGCATAAATATAATAAAAGGAGGCTTCCCAGTGAACACAGATTTGGGAAATAGTGTTTACTTATTTCTCTCAATTCAAAAGAGTGTGAACTGGAAATTTTTTGTTTCAGTAATTTTTTTTTCTTTAAACACAATGGCTATGTATTGTTTCTTTCCACAAAGAACACAAGCTAATCTGGGGACAATTATGGTTTTGTATTTTGCTCTGAGGAGCACAAGCCCTACTGTGAACTTGCCAATCAGCAAACAAGGTTCCATGCTGCCCAGATGGGCTGTGGACTTAGCATGGCACTGACAGGGGGCTGGGGCTCCAGGCTCAGGATAGGGTAGGCAGGGCCCGGGAGAACCTCTGGAAGGTGAGGGCAAGCGGGGTGAGGGGACCACAGAAGTGTGAGGCAGGTAGAGGTAACACTTCTCTGTATTTTTATCTCACGCTTCCAGAGACCTGCTGTGATTACTGGGAGGGGGCATGCTTATTTTGGGGGGTGGGGGAAGAGTCTGGAATCTCAAAGTGGCCACTTTGGGGCCAGAGCAGGTAGGAGTCTTCAACAAAATGCCAGAGTCTGAAATCAGGCTGGCCTGACCCAGGTCTGAATCCTTTCTCTACTGTGCACTAGCTCTTTGACCATGGGCACGCAACTTCATCTCTTTGAGCCTCAAGTTCCTGACCTGCAGAATAGGGTAATAATAGGGCTTATTCCAGAAGATTTTTGTAAAGATTGATGGGAGGAGTAGTGTATGCAATTGTTGAATCACTATGCTCTACATGTGAAACTAATATAACACTGTATGTTAACTATACTGGAATTAAAATGAAAAAACACAATAATAGTAATAAAAGATTTCCTATAAAAAAATAACAAGCAAAGCACTTTGCTTGATGTCCGGCCTATTTTGCAGCTATCATGGCTAGTTCAAGCTAAGCTGCAACACCCACGCTCAGAGGGTTTGACAGTTTTGAACCTGGGCCTCAGTCTTTCTAGTCTTAGTTATTTATGTCGATCTGGATGGTGGTTAAGAGTTTGCAGGGGTTTGGGGCGCCCTTAACTGACTCGGGGTACTCCAAATACTCAGTTTGAAATACACTTAATTTAATTTTTCTTTTAACTAGTCATTCATGCCCTACTTTGTTCCTTTCCTTTGTCAAGGGTTTTTTTCTGCCTGGGAGTGGGGGGCGGGGGCGGGGGTTCCCGGTTCTTGAACCTTCTTTGTGGCTTTTGGCAGGATTTTCCTTTTAAAATACTCTTCCTGCAATATGTACTCATCACCACCAGGTGGCAGTATAGTCCCTGGCAGTGGGCGCCTGGACACCGCACACCGGATTTCCATCCTTGGGAGATATTTTAAAATGGATTTCTATTTATTAAATCAGCTCAATGAGATTAACCTACTCACCACCCCCAACGTTAAGCACGGCAAGCATCACAGCAGCTAATGAGACGAAATATAAAGTATTTGGTACACTCAATTATCTTTTCTCAACTAATCCCTAAAAAGCATATAATCCAGAGCTCCCATTCCTTTACAGAAGGCTTTCTCTTCTCCTAACACCCAGATTTACTTCAGTTGGTTTCACTACCCCCTGTAGCTTCCTTCTGCTCTGGCTTCTATTCACCTATTCAACCATTACTTACCATTCCTCTGCCCTGTGCCAGGCCCCGTGCCGGATATGTTCCGTTCTGAACAAGCTTGTGGTCTAGCAGGGCGGGCGGAGGCAAACAGAGCCGGAGGTTCCAAATCCAAATGCCTCCAGTGTCTGGGCGTGAGGTCTGGGGTGAGAAGCGTAGGGACTTGGGAGGCCTGGGCCATCTGGAGCCTTGGGACACAGCTACTGGGGGACACTGGCCACTCAACTCCACCTGATTTTATTGCCAGGTGAAAAATGGCTTTGCATTACCAGAGCATCCTCTTCTTCAGGAGAAATTAATATACTGATCTTTTTTTTTTTTTTAATATATAAGATTACTTATTTCCAATCTGTTCCTGGGCCAGATTTGGCCCTGGGGTTGTACTTTTGAGACTGTGAAAGGGAGGCCAGTGGCTGGGCATGAGGGGGCAGTGAAGAGCTATGTCGGGGGAGCCCAAAGAGGGGAGCCCCAACTCTCCCCAGAGTATGCATGCATTCGTTCATTCAGCAAGTGTTTATTGCCTTCCGGTCACGTGCAGTGTTCTGTGCTGAATGCTGGGGGTTCCTAGGTGCTGTCCCCCCTTCACAGAGCACACAGCCCAGTAGGGGAGACAAATACCCAATGTTGCATTCCTCCAGCTATGGTTTGGTTGTAAATTGCGTAGCATTATCTAAGGGGCAGGTGTACCATGCAGTGAGAACCTGGGGATGGGCCAGGGAAGGCTTCCCTGAGGAAGTGATGTTTGGTCTGAGCTGTGAAGGATAATTCAGGATTTATCTTATTTATCCATTTCCCAGGCAAGCTTCTCCCTCTTTCAGAGGTGAACCAAATACCCACTGGGGGGCACTCCCTCAGGTAGGGTCATGATCTGGGGAAGAGGTACTCGGGAAGGAGCCCCAGATGGACAGTGTTGGATTGTTTTCCTCCTGCAGAATGTGCTGAACAGAGCGGAAAGCTACTAGGGGTAAGAAGAGGAGGGAAGGGAGAGATTATCCCCAGCCTGAGCCACACACTGTGGGAGCGCCCGGCAGCGGAGAGGCCCTGGGAGGGGATGGCGCAGCAAACAACTTCTTCAAAGACCAGAGAGAGGACCTCAGGCCTGCTCTTCCAGAAAGAGGACAGGACGGAGAATGGAGGCCCAGGCCCCAGGCTCCGGAGGCAGGGAGATTCCAGGCTCCAGATTCGGTGCCTCAGAACTGGGACTGGCACTCACAGTGGGGCTGAGTGCTGGGGACACAGAGGATGAGGCTGCTCAGGGGCTACAGTTCTGTCCAGAGGGCTCAGAAGTGGGGTGCACAGTTGCTTTGTGTTTGATGTGGGGGAAACACCAGATCTGCCTTCAGAACCTGTTTCCTGGGGCGCCTGGGTGGCTCAGTTGGTTAAGCAACTGCCTTCGGCTCAGGTCATGATCCTGGAGACCCAGGTTCGAGCCCTGTATCGGGCTCCCTGCTTGGCGGGAAGCCTGCTTCTCCCTCTCTCGCTCCCCCTGCTTGTGTTCCCTCTCTGGCTGTGTTTCTCTCTGTCAAATAAATAAAATCTTAAAAAAAAAAAAAAAAAAAGAACCTGTTTCCTCACAGATGAACTGCGCGAGCTTGGGCAAATTACTTCAAATCTCTGAGTATCAGCATCCTCCTTTATCAAATGGATATTTTCTGTTCTGTGCTCTAGAGTCGGGTGATTACACAGGCGTTGGTTTAAGGGCCTAGCACCGAGCCTGGCCTGGGGTCGATGTCCTGGACATCTGAGTTCTGTTCTTCTCTCTGCAAGTTCCTGCCTTTTGTTGTCCTCACATTCACCAACCCAGAATGTGTCCCCCTTCCCCACCCCTAAGCCCTCAAGGCCACAAGGAACATCCTCAAGGTCAAAGGTTCCCACTCATGCCTGTGCTTGCTGTCGATACTCAGCCTTCCCAGGTTTGTCCTAACCACTCATTTTGCACACATCTCCTTGAACACTAATTATTCAATAGAAGACACAGCCAGAAATTTTCTGATATGTCTTCTTTGGAATGAGAACCGTAGTTCACGCTGGTCCCCAGCCCGGGACCTCTGCGATCTCTGGAGAGTGACCTGCATCCTGGCTCTGAGGTCGCCAGCAGTGTGACATTGGGTGGGAGACCCTTCATAGATGCTCTTTTGTATTTTGTGGGCAGGTTATGACCGGGAGGTTTTCCTTGGCACTTTCCTATTGAAGTGGAGGACTCGAGCTTTTCCCACCAATCTGATTCTTGAATGAATTCTGCATGGTCTCCATTAGTGAACCAGCACATGCGAAGCTTTGCCTTCTGCTCCGCCACTGTGAGGCTTGAGGGTGAGAGGTGGGGGGGGGCAGGGATATTTTTGCCAGAAACCTCCCCAGAGGAGGCTCCTCGGAGGTGGACCCCAGTCCAGTGTGGGTCCTCGGTTTGTTGGTTGTGGGACTGGCCTCCCTTGGCTGCCCACCCTGACCCTTACCTTCCTCGGTGAGACCTCCATGCTATTGTTGATGACATGTGGGAAGTTCGCATCAGGGATTCAATACGCCATTGTTCTCCCTATGAATTGCTATTTATAAATGTGAGCATGTGCGTGAAACCCATGCACATACCTGATGGAGATGAGCTCTTCCTAGTAATCATGCTCACAGTCGTTATAAATACTGCGCACAACATGTTTGGGGGGTACCAACTCGGTTGTGGGGAAAGGTGGTTTGGGATGTCCAGGGGGATTCGGGCTGTAAACCAGTGTCCCAGGGCCTGCTGGGGGCTGGGGCACAGAGACGGGCATGGGGGAAGCAGCCACTCCTCCCTACCATCGGTGCACCCTGCGGTTCCGCTCCCCTCCTCCTGGTCCAGGCTGGATGGGCAGCTCCAGCATTGCCAGCGGCCTCCCTGGGCTGCTCCTCCCACTCCAGGGCTGTCCCTGGACAGACACAGCTCTTGCCATTTCTGGCTTCCAGCTGGATCTGAGTGCGACTTCTCAGTCCCCATCCTGAGCAACCCTTGAGGCCCCGATTCTACTCTGCCCAGAATCCAGGCTGGGGAAGAACATTCTGGCCTCTGAACCCTCCTTCAACACCCTCCCCGACTCCCGGGCTCGGTGTGAATCCTCAGCCTCCCGGGCAGGTCCCAGGTGTTGGGACAAAGCCTGGCTGAACTATGAGGACTGAGGGGCCCGTGCTCAAGCACCCCCAGCCCATCCTCCCAGGAGGCCTGGGAGAGCTGGCAATGCCATTAAACCCCAGTCTGTCCCTTTCAGGTATACACCCGAATGCTCACGCACGTGTGCCACACCCACATACATGGTCCATCACGGGCACACACAGAGGTCTCTGCCCGGACACCCCACCCACACCCAGGCCACTGTCCACACAGCCAGCCTCCACCCCAGGCTCACTCCCCAGGCCCTCACGCTCCAGCACACGCACGCGCACACACACACACACACACACACACACACACACGGAGCTACTGTTGCATGCTGTTGCACACTCATAGAGGCTCCTGGTACCCTGATATGCGCCTCTGAACATACACCTCAAGACACTGTAAATACCACACTGCCTCCGGCTCTCCCTCACAGACACGCATTGGCACTCCCACACGCACACACAAAGGACATGAGTCCTCGCAGGGACATCCCCACGTCCTTCCTACGCACAGACACACGGAGGTATGGCCCCACACATCGTGTGAACCCCCCACTCGCCCCAGACCCTCACACCATGACCCGCCCCCTCCTAAACGCGGCTCCGGGCCCCCCGCGCCCCGTAAGTGTGCAGACAGCTGGCGCACACACTGCCCCCCTCATTCAGGGGCCCGCCAAGAGCACGCTTATGAAAACATTCTTCCCCATGATGGAGTGCTTCCTTTGGGCCATTTCGGCTTGTAACAGATTAAAGGCGAACAGGCATTTGTCACAGGGAAGTGTACCCAGTTGTGCTGGAAAATGGACTTTGTGCTGAGCGTGAGATCTTGAACCTGTCACGGAGGGGAGAGCCTGTGTTATTGCAGCGTGCCGGCTGTGGGCCCGTGGCGGGCGTTATCGGCTGCGGCAGGCTTCACCTCAGACTGAAAGGATCCCATTACGGTAAGTAATGGCTTCATCATAGCCAGTTTGTAATGGAGATGACCTCTCCCGTGTCCCACTGGCCTCCCGGATGGATTGCACCTCTCCACGCCGTGACTAACAGCACTCAGTTCTGCTCTCTCATGGAAGGGCCACCGCACCCAGCTGGGACACGGAATCAGGGGACGACGGGAAGAGGCTGCAGCCCAGGAGAGCGAGGGCAAGGGTGAGGAGAGGTGGAAGGCACCAGAAACCGCCGGGCCCAACTCTGGGTCCTGGTGGGGAAACTAAAACCCACTGAGGTCACCAGCCCCAGCCCCTGTCTTGACTTCACTTTACTCCCTGCCTTGTGTCCGAGCCTCACATTTATGGCAGAAGGCAAATGACAGTGAGTTTCCATCTGATGGGTGCTAGGATTCGTTTGGTGTTTCCTATGCTTCATCTCAGTGCAGCCTTGGGAGGCAGGGTATTACAGTTGTCTCCACCTCATCGAGGAGGAAACTGAGGCTCGGGAAGAAGACATGACTTAGCCTGAGGTCTGGGAGTAAGTGAATGGCAGGGCTGGGGCTTGATCTCAGGCTGGGAGCCTCTGAAGCCAGAGAGACTCCCATCAGCCTTCGGGGATCCTTGCATTTTTCTGCTTGGCCACTGCGTGTGCCGGGTGTTTGAGTATCGATCCACAGCCAGCCACGGCGGGGGCCTGAAGGTCACTTTAGCCGCAACCCAAATCAGGGGTCTTCTGTAAGCCCAGACTGTGTACCCCGGGGGCTGCCTTGGAGGAGCCCTAGGGCTCGGGATCCTGGGACACTGTCCCCTTGGCTCCATGCTGGTCTTGCTCAAGCCAGTGGGACAGTTACCCAGTAGGGCCCAGGATAGAACCTCTGGAGAATCAAGTGGGGCAACAAAGGGATCTTTAGGATCACAGTGAGTGCCTGGGGAAGAAGCTGGAGCTTAGGAGGATTTGGGGTGGAGGCCTGGTTCTACCAACTGCCAATAGGACAACCCTGGGATGAGATCAAGCGTAGAAAGTGCCCAGTGGGTTCGGGCTCCCATCACTGGAAACTCTTGCTGTCATTCATAGCCTGCAGTCAATGTGAGCTTCCAAGAAGGCAGGGAGTTAAGTAAAACCAAGACAGAATCTATGATTGGGGAAACCTCTGTGGGCCTTATTTTTCCTACTTGGGCAATATCTAAGCCTCCTTCATGGAGGTGGGAAATTAGATGGTATCATATGTTTGGAGAATCCCAAGGCCAGCCTGCCTTGGTTGGGACTGGCTAAGATGAGAAATGCCTTCTGCAAAGCTTCCTCGAGAAAGGCCAGGTGGTGGCTGAGTTGGGTCCCAAGAGTGTGGTCCGTGGGTGATCGTGATTATAATCCATGCTAGGTCGGTCATAAGGATGGGAGTTAATGTTTGTTGAACTCTGACTATGTGACAGGCACTAGAGCTGCCCATGGATTTCTCTTGTGATTCTCCTCAAACTCTAGGTCACAAGTAATCCATTTTTGTTCCCATTTTACAGATGAGGCCAATGAGGCCAATACTTCGTCAGTGTTACCTAGTGGGAAGACTGAGCTCCTGGGTACAAACTCAGGCCATGTGGCCAAGAGTCTGTGCCTTAACCCACTCGATTGTGTTTGGGACATTTGGGAAGCACTCAGGCCTGTTCTCGTTGCCTTTGGAATACTGTGTGAGCATTCCCCCCATTGCCTTTGGGCACCAGTGTGCTCAATATTCCAGTGTGGGCCAGGGCTGGGTGACTGTGGACAGTGGGCAGGACGGGGCTGAAGGCTCTGAGGTTGCAGACAGGAGGGACCTGGCTGGGAGGCCCTGACTCTGGGTAGCTAGCCACAGAGCCTGCAGAGAGAGCCAGGCCGGGAGATTCTGGAAATGGGGCCTACAGAGGTTTCTCAGGTCTGCCATGAAGCTATCTGCAAGGCTGCCTGGGACAAGCCTGCTGTTGTGTGACAGGAAGGACCCGGCCACTGAGTCTCATTTGCTGTGGAACACCATTCAGGGAACATCTAGGAAGTGCCTACTGTGTACCAGGCCCTGGTCCAGGAAACCACTGGGTTTCGCTTGCTTTGTAATATTTATTCAAACAAGTATTAGTGCCCACTCTGTGCTGGCCAGGTGCTGGGATTCAATGGTGAGCAAGACCGACATGATTCCTTCCTTCCTAGAGGAGATACAAGTCCTAGCTCAGCACCCTCAAAGTGTTCATGGAGGACGTCCTCGACCAGGGACAGGGACATCCCCTCCTCTTGTCCTCCTAACAACTTCATGAAGAGGTAACAGAGTGCTGCTCAGTTTCTCAAACGAAGCAGGCGAGTCTAAGAGAGCTTAGGTGACTTGCCCAAGGTTGCACAGCTGACACATGATGGCGCAGAGCCTCGAGCCCAGATCTGCAGAAAGCCTCTACTCTGAGCATCAGCAAGTGTGGCTGTGCACTCCCGTCTGCTTGCAGTGTCCCGTGAATCCGGGGCCATGAGCCAAGTGGACTTGGTGCTGAGGGCAGATCGGCCCTCTCCCTCTGGAGGGCGCTTTCTTCTCTCACCCCCATTTCTCCTCCCAGCCAGGCTCCTGCAGCCCCCAAAGTCTGGGCCTTGCCTTCTCTGCAGTTGGGGAGAGCTTATTCTCATGCTAATTGCAAAACTAATTGTTCTTATTGCAAAATCCATTATATAGTATATTTATATTGCAGATAATGAGCTGTTTGGATTAAATAGCTCACTAAAAGTCAATAAAAAGAAATTTGCTTTACTGTTCCTCCCCTCGTTTTTCACCGGCACCGTTAACACAGCCGTCCTTCTCCCTGAAGGCTGGAATTCATTAAAACGCCTGGAGCAGCGAGGGGGTGTTGCGGTGCGCTTCCTCTCCCTTCCTTTGAAAAGGCTTTGGGAGGAAAGGGTTGGAAGACAAGAAGCAGGTTCTTCCCTGATTTCCTGTGATGCAGGGGTGACTAACCAAGAGCAGTGCATCTTAATTTCTGGCAGTATCCACGGTTGCTCTAGAGCAGAATCTGGGGCTCGAGGGGGTGGGGTGGAGTGGGGTGTGGGTGGGGACAGAGCAAGGAGCTGAGGCCTCTGCTGCTGCTGCCCCTCCCGGAGGGTTCATGCTGGGCTCCACAGGAGGAAGCATTTCCTTTCTGACACCTGGCTTGGGGACAGGAAGGAGAGGACAAGAAGACAGCTCTTGGGTCACGCCCTGGGACAATGGATATCAGGTTTGAAGTCAAGGGTCTGGACTTCCAGGTTCTGGCCTCTTCTGGCACTGCAGCACCTCTGGTGGCTTCCAGAACTTTCCTGGTCTACCTATTTCTCTGGCCTTAGTTTTAAAGCCAAAGGCCTGTTTAAGCTGAGCACCACAGGGAGGAGGTGTGTTCAGACCTCCCTGCGGTGTGAAGTTGCAGTGACTAGCTCAGGCCCTGCGGCATCACTGTGTTTCACTGCAGTGAGGTGTGGATTTCCCAGGAAGCGCTGTGCTCAGGACTCGAACCCACATCCACGCACTCAACCTTCGGTGGCACTGTTCTGAGCCATCCAGGAGGGGCCAAGAGGAAGGTCTTGCTGCTGATTTCTTTTCCCAACAGCCAGCCTCACATGTGGTCTGCTAAAATGGCAGGATGTGAGCTCGCCAGGGCCTGGCAGAGGGCTGCTGTCTTCCTCAAACTCAAACCATCACTTCCTTCATTTGCTCAGTCAGCGTGCTTTGAGTGCCCATGATGGCCAAGACATGGTGTTCCACCTTGGCGATGACTCTGAATAAAAGCACATGAAGTCTTTATTCTCATGGAACTTAGTGGGGGAGCAGATCCCAATCACAGAGGCACAGGGATGAGTGATTCATTATACCCAAGGCATGTGCGGAAGAACGTAATCCTGGATTGCCGAGCCTGGATGGTGGGGCTGGAGACTTTCAGGGTCTGCACCATGGGAGTGGAGCCCTGCAGGGTGAATGCGTCTGCCGGAGGAGGAGAGGGGTGGGGAGGGCGTGCTCAGGTCTGCCTGGAGAGGGGGCAAGGTGCTGTGGTGGGACAGCAAAGAGGCCAGTAGGATGAGGCTGGGTGGGTGGCTTGGGCCAGCTCAGGTAGGGCCTTGTGTGTCAAGAAGTTAAGGGGTTTAACCTTCAGTGTGGGAGCCATGCGAAGCCACTGAGGGGCTTACTCACTAGGGGTGACCCGACATGTGCTTTGCAAAGCTCGCTCTGGCCGCCAGCGACAGAGGCAGCCGTGGGAGGTTAGAGCAGCAGGGAAGGGTGGTAGAGGGGGTAGAGAGAAGAGAGAGAGAACAGCTGGTTGGAAGACAGAACCTTGGGGAGGTTGGGGGAGAGTCTGCCCGAAGGAAATCAGTGCTGCATTAACAGGGAGCAGGGATGCTGGCTGTTTTCCCACTTGGTGCAGTGCTGAGCTGACCGGCATGTGGGAGGCTGATTTTAGACTCACAGAGGATGGTGGTGTGGGACCTGACTCCACCACCACAGAGTTTGCCCGCCATTGCTAGGAGCACTGAGGGCCTTGGGGACATCCCCGGGGATGCTCGGCTTGGCATCTGCAGAGCTGTCTCCCGGGAGCACAGCAAACAAAGGTGCTGGGTCAGTCCCGCACAAATGCCCCGGCCTCAGTGTCTGGAGAAGCCCTGGCGTTGGCCAGTCTGCAGCACGGTCTTCGGGGACTCCAGACAGCAAACAGGCTAAGAACAAACGGAAGGCATCTGGAGAAGGTCCTGCCCCAGGCAGATGAAACCTTGTAATCTATAGCCATCTTTACGCAACAACTTCAAAGGGAGATGGGAAGAGAGAGGCAGCTGGGTGTATGAGAAACTGAAGCATGGCTGAGATCAAAGGCGACACAATGTGCCATCACCGGCCCCTCCTGGCCTCAGCACTCACAGACATTCTGGCATGGAAAGCCTCTCCAGGGGGGAAACTGAGTTCAGCGGAAGAGACACGAGAAGTCCCTTGCAGGGCAGCTCAGCCCAGCCCTTCTGTGGGGTTGGCAGAGTTCTGTTTTCTCCGAGTTCTGATGCCCCCCAAACTCCCTGGCAGATGATCAGGACTCCCAGAGGAAACAACACGCTCTTTGAGCCTCTGTGGCACCCTCTGCATGGCTTTGCGTGTGCCGTAGGTTCCCAGCCTGTCCTTGGGGAAACAGAAGTTGCTGTGGCGGTGGGACATGGTGTAGAAGTGGGGAACCAAAGGACATGCTCAGGAAGGGCTGGTTCTTTCCAGTGCATCTCTGGGGGTGCTTCAGCATTGGAGACTGCCCTCCCCTCCCTTTGCCTGGCTGGTTTGCAATCTGCCATGCTCGGGAGCAGGGGCATGGAAAAGTTGGTCCTCTTGTTGCAAGCTCTTCTTCTTATGTCTCCATGGGGACCCTGGATCTGGGCAGGGGCCATTGTTTATTGACTTGTAGCCAGAAGAGTCCTGCTCCTATTCTGAGGCAGCTCTTTGCCCTGGGATCTGGTGCTTCTGTGACTGTCTGGGTCTCCACGGATGGCAGGCTCCCTGGGGGTAGGCCCTTGGTACTGCTTATGGTTTTGGATGTAACTCAGAGCAAGCAGTAGTAAATGTTTGCATAGTGACCAGATGAGAGGCTATGGAATTGAATAGCAACTGACATTCCTAGTGGGCTGTGATCAGAGCAATGAAGGGGTAGCCTTCACTAGGAGCAGGCAAGAACCTGGGTGCCTGGGCCCCTAGGCTTTGGGGAGGGTTTTGTTTCCAATAAGCAGAAGTCAGGATGCGGTATTGGAGGAAGGCCAACGGCCATGTTCGTGATGGTACGAGGTAAACTCTCAGCGCGATGTAGATGACCAGGAGAGGAAGCGTAGGGAGCCAGTGGGTGAGGAGGGCCTTCAAGAGTGGTCAGGGCATGCTGGAAGTCTTTGAGTGTTGTAGAGGTGGAGGGAGCCCCAAGATGAGCCCACAGGCTGCAGGGAACACAGATCCCTCACATGGCTGGTGAGTCTGGAGACTGGAGGAGTGTGTGTGTGTGCGCGCACGCGTCTTGCGGCTCTACAGTTGGGAGAGATGTGGGAAGACTCTGGATCTGGGAACATAGGAGACATTTGGGGGTTCCTCTGTGAGATGCTGGAGTAAAGGGTGTGGCCCCCAAAAGTGGGGCAGCCCTGAGGCTCGTGGGGGGCCAGGCAGGGCCTCTGGGGGTGCTGGTGCAGGGTCTATGGTACACTGGGGGGATGTTCCTTTGGCCCATGTCTGCCCAGCACTAAGCAGAGTGGCTAGCCACGAAGCAAGTGGTTGGGGCAGGGGGCTCTTTCCCCTTTGGCTGGGATGAAAGAGGGTCTGTTCCTTTTCAGTTCCGCCTTGGCAACTCTGCCTAAGGCAGGAAGTGACCTGTGGGGCACACGTGAGATCATCTGACCCCAGCTGGCATAGCAGGTGGAGGGAACCAAGCGGCTTTGCCTCAAACCCACTTGTCCTTCCCCTCTGCCCTTTACCTATGAAGTGAGGGGTCTGACCCAACAAATACAGACTCCTTTGTTTGTGTGTCAGAGTAAGTGTGCACACACATGTGTGGCAGACAGAGTATGTGTCTGAATTCGCGTGTTTGAGGGGTTTTATAATGAGTAAAGTTGCGTGAGACATCTCTCTGCGTGTGTTTGTGTTGCTGTGTGTGAGTGTGTGTGTGTGTGTGTGAGTGCGCGCGCGTACGTGCCCCTGTTGCATGGTCCAAGGGCAGCAAGAGTTGTGCCTCCTCAGGGTAGCAGGGGGCCCGGGGGGAAGGAGTGTGTGTGCGTGAGCATGCAGAGCCGCAGGAATGACAAATGATTAATCTATAGAAATCTATATTCTATTCTTCCACGCGTCCACTCCGCCCTTCTCACGCTCCCATGCATCACCTCCGGAAATCCATCACCAAACTCCCAGCCAAGGACAGGCTGTGAGCGGTGAGCGCTTGCCTTATTGATGGACTTGCTGTGCATTTTACACATTTGCGGACCCAGAGAGGGAGAGCTTACTCTGGCCCCGTCGTTCGTTCCCTCATTCACATATTCCTTCACCACGGGCCCAGCAAATCGTTCTTGTATGCCTACTGTGTGCCAACAATGGCCCCAGATGCTCAAGGCACAATAAGAAAGAAGGGAGAGAGAGCCCTTACCTTATGGGCCAGTGGGGGGTCCAGACAGCAGGAAGGCTACTTTGGCAGAATGTGAAGCAGGAGGTATGGAGGGCCCTGGAAGAATAGAGGGGGGTGGGGAGTTAACTTGGCGTGGGGTCACGGAGGCTCCTGGAGGAGGTAACACCCCAGGAGAGCCCTGAACAGTGACAGAACCAAAAGAGAGGGAGAGAAGAAGGTGCACCAGCCCGAGGGAACAGCATGTGCAAAAGGACAGAAGCAAAGAGAATGTGACCCTGGGGGACACTAGACTGGTTCAACTGACTGGGTCTGGAGTGTGACAAAGGAAGAGGTGAGGGATGAGGATGCAGAGGTTGGGGAGACCAGGAGAGTCTTGAGAGCTCTGTTACGGCAGCTGGATTTCACCTCGAGGGCAATGGGGAGCCATGAAAAGGATTAGGTCGGGGCAATATGATACTGCATTTTATAAGGCAATCTCTGGTTGATGGTGGGGAGGCTGAAGTAGCAGTTCCGGGAAGGGAAGGAGGTGGCTTGGGTTAGGGGCGCGGTGGGCACGGAGAGATGTGGGCTGAGTCCAGAGGTATTTTGGAGGAGGACTGATTACTGGGGTGAGGGAGTGACATGCATGACCCTGCATCCCTGGGCGAGTTATTCTACCCCCCTCTGCCTCAACTTCTCCATCTCTAAATTGTGGGTGACAGTTCCTGCTTTGTAGGGTGGGTGGGGGGCCATCTGACTCAGTCTCCACTTCTGACTGCCACTGCAGGACCCTCTGGCGACTCTGTGTCTGTGCTTCCTCTCCCGCCGATCTTTTTAGGAGGTTTTGGGCCAATCCGCCCCAATGTGGTTGTTCGGAACCTACGCCCCAGGCAACCCCTACATTGTGGGTTTTAGCCCCGGCGGTCATTCGGGCCGGCCTCCTGCCCACAGACGGACCAACAGTCTCTCAGAGGACAGGACCTGGAGTCCACCCCTGCTGGGGTCCCAGAGCCCATGGGCACAGCCTCAACAGGCTGACTTTCTGAAGTCACCACCTCCCACTTCTGCCTTCACACCCAAAGGATCTTAGCTTGGCAGATGGCTTCCTGTTGTAGAGGTTATCAGGGAGACTGGGAGCTTCCGGGCCCTCCTGGGGCGGAAAGGGCATCGGCAGGGCCCCTAGGAGGCTCGGAGGGCTGCTGCTGTTTCAACTGGCCGCTGTGTGGTGTGATGAAACACCCAGAGACAACTCAGGCTCTGGTTCCCCTCTGGGGTGGCCACTCCACTCCTGATCTAAGAAATCTTGCTTCAGGGGATTGCTTCTGCATATTTGGATAATGTTCCATTTTGCGTAATGCTCCATTTTGCAAAACTCAACCCCTTTTAGGTCGGTCCTCTGGGGAGTGGCAGCGAGAGGCGCTGAGGTACTTCACCGGCTAGGGGCGCCTGTGTGCAGCCCCGGGAGGCCAGAGGGCATGCTGGCTGGCATGTCTGTGTGGATCTTTGAGGCTTTGCTGCATTCGGGGAGGACACGGGGACTGTGGACAAACATGACCCAGGCTCTTTTCAGGAAGGGCTGAAAAGTGCCAAGGAGAAGGCCCTGCACACTTAGAATATGTTCAAATTAAGTGACAGCAGGTGCAACAGTGTGAGAGAGACGGCTTGTGCTTCTTTGGAGCGCTCCCTCCCAATTTATCACTACCTCATTTTTTTCCCCTTGGGTTTTCTGTCTTACACATTTTTTATCCCCATCTGACAGCTAAATGAGGACTCTCATGCCTACGTTATCTGTTTTGTTCGGGAATTAATCCCGTCATCAAACACGACTGCCGGCAAGCAGAGGGGGGGCTGCCGCACCCTGGACGGCCCCGTGTCAGCTCGGCCCTTTCAGGTGCCCCTCACAGGGGCACTAGCTTGGAAAGGCCGCCTGCAAGGAGACACACAAGCTTTCTGAGATGCTCTGCCTGTCCCTGAGCCCTGGCCATGGGCCCCTTGGACAGAAGAACCCTCTAGGAATGGCTCTGCCCCCATCCTTGGTTAGATTCATGGTGCCATTAGACACAAAGTCAGTAATTGGAGGTCATGCTGCCCCTCCATCTGCTCCTTGTGGCTTTGAGAAGAGAGGCAAGATTGCTGACCTCCTGGAAAGGGTTAATTCAGCGACAATGGTCCTCTTGGGAAACCCTCAAATACTTAACTCTTGCCATCCCCGCCCCCAGCTGTATTCCTGAAGGCGCCTTCTCCCTCCTTGCAAGTGCCTAGGGCAACTTGAACTCCAGGCAGAATGAGAAGAAAGCAGAGGGCCTTTGGGGGTGCGTTTGGGCTTTCAAGTGTGGCCCGTGTGTCTTTCCTCGTTCTGGCCTTACTCTTTTTCTCCTTACCTCACTTCTCTCCTTCCCTCCCTTCCTCTTTCCCTCCTGTACTTCTTCCCTTCCTCCCTGCCTTCCTTCTCTCCTCCTCCTACAATTTTTGTTACAGTGATAAGTAAGACCCAATGGTGAATAAGACAGACCTGGTCTCTGCAATATAGTAATTGCAAATGGGGTGAGCTCTTGGACCAGAGGCCCAGGGCAGTCCCAGACTGTGGAGGAGGCTGCCTCGCGGCAGGGGGAGCTGCAGAAGCAAGGTGACGGACAGGGGCGAGGCTCGGGATGGACGAGAACACCGGGAGGGGGCCTGCAGTCCTCAGACACTTGGCTCCATTTGCAAGCACACCTCCATGGGGGTCAATGCCCCCCCGCCCCCACTGAGGGCAGCCTCGCCCATAAAGCTGCCCGAGACCTGGACCGTGCCTGGCTGTGTTCATCCACGCCACCCACCTGTGAGCACAGAGCAGACAGAGGGCATCGTAGGTGTTCTGTTGGGCGTGAGTCCATGAAGGGGCAGAGGAGAGAGGTGGGGGCCGCCAGCAAAGGCGTGGGCCCTGCCCACAGTCCCCAGGTCCCCCATAGCCGGCAATTCCCTGGCCCTTTCAAACATTCTCGTCTCTAGATGTCACCTTGAATGGCCCTGACTTGTGCCGGGGAGGGGAGACCACTGTGTAAGGGAGAGAGGGAGGGGTGCAGCCCTCCCACTTAGGGCCCAGACCCTGCAGCCATGCATCGTGGCCCAGATCCAAAGTCTGCTGCTTCCTATTTGCCGGACCACTGAGCCTCCGTTTCCTCCTCTATGAAATGTGGACGAAATGTGGATGATTGGAGTGCGCTCTGTCTTCTAGAGATGCCGTGAGGATGAGGCCAGATGACGAGGAGCTGAGGCCTGGCACCTCCCCTGCCCACTTACGGCTGCTCCCTGTTCTAGCGGGGCCTGAGGAAGCTGTCCAGCCCTTCCCTCTCCTGCTCCAGCCCCAGAGTGTTCTTGCCCTTGTCCTTCTCTGGCCAAGGTGGTGACCTGCAGATCCACGTGCCCCCGCCTTCCTCCCAGCTTGGCTAGGTGCGGATGCTGGCGAGGAAGCAGATGGCAGCCGGGGCTGAGTGTGACAGTGATTATGCTGCGGAAGGGTGATAATTTATTCTGCTCAGCCTTGACTCCGAGTTGGAAGGAGAAATCTATTACTTCTGGAAGGCAAGGCTGAGGGTGACCTCCACTCTCTGACCTCTCACAGGCGGCTGGCCCAGAGCCTCTGGCTCCTTAGCCTGGGGAAAGTGGGGAGCAGGTCTGGAAGGACCCCAGGGAGCTTCCCTGGGCAGGGACCTCCAGCAGGAGTTAGGGGTGGGGGGCCGGCTACAAAGTGGGCCCCAGAGACAGGAAGCTGGCACACAGCAGGGCTCCAGCCCCTTGCAGACGGGACAGCAGGCCCCGGAGAGCTCTCTCCGTCTGGAATGGCCAGGACAGCAGGCCCAGCCCACACTTGGGCCTTTCCCTCATTAATCTGCTCATCTTCCTCGTGAGTGGTGGATGCCTTCTAAGCAGTGAGGAGAAAGATGTAAAACTAATCCCCACTCTAATAAAAACAGTCTCCCGATTAAATATGTATGAACACATATTGATTTGGGGATTACACAGAAAAGAATATTGAGCCTGTAATTGAGCTGGGGAACATGGACGGGGTGAGACTTAGGTTGTACTTCTCCAAACACACCTGCTGGGGGTGGGCCTGGGCCCAGAGCTGCCGGAGACGGGTGGGGGAGCCATAGGGACCATTCAGCGGTACCCCAGGTGCTCCTCAGTCAGAGGGAGCACCTCAGGAAATGAAGAAGCTGAGCCAAGTTTCAGCCTACAGCCTTGTGACTCCAAGTCTGAGGTCATGGTCACTGTAGGCCAGGCCTGGGCCGTCTCATGACCCCAGAGCTTACAGAGTCGTAGAATTGTGCCTACACTCCAGGCTGGAAGGGCTTTTGGTCTTGAATCCAGCCCCCCATGGGAAATTTATCACCTTCCTCCACTGACACAAGGTCATCTGACTTTTCCTTGGATGTCTCGAGGGATGGAGAGATCCTGGAAGGAACCGGAGCCTGTCTTCCTACCATGTCCACCCGTAGGTTCCATATCTGCTCTTTGGGTTGAGAAAAGGACAGGGGAGACCGGGATGGTGATTGCTGAGCACCTGCTATGTGCCAGACCCTGTGCTTGGCAGCTTACATGGACTATGACCTTTAGCTCCCCAAGGACACCGCGACATAAATCTGGTTGTTTCTACTCCATAGCCTAGCAAACAGACTCAGAGATTTTCAGTAATCTGCCGATCATCCTCACTGTGGTCATAATGGGACCCATTTACTGGACACCTACTGGATGTCAGGCACATTCCGTACACACATATCCTCCTGGGAATCCTGTGAAGTACATCTATTTTCTCAGTTGTACAGAGAGGAGCCCGAGGCTCAGCGGCTCGTGGCGAGGCCAGTGTTGTGCGCAGCCCGGCCCCAGCCTCGCTGATTCTCGCTCTGCCCTGGACAGGTGTGCTCTTCTGGTCCCCTTGCAGCTGACCCCTCTGGATGGCCCAGCCCCAGCCCTGTGTTGTCTAAGCAGGATGCCCCCTCTCTCCCTGAGCCTGGCTCCGACTCCTCCTGTTCACAGGTCCTGCGGGGCTCCTCTCCCCCACAATCTGCTGGGGCCCCATCGTCCATTCCCAGCCCAGGTCCCCTGCTCTGCCCTTCTCTGCCACTTCCCAACCCCTGCCCTAACATCTGCTGGGGGCTGTCTCCACCCCCGCCCCAGCAGCTCTAGGCCGCCACATCTCCAAGGTGCACCTCACTCTACAGTGCACAGAGCAGTTCTGCTTTCTTACCTCCTCCGAGGTCAGCAGAGGTCTGACGCCCCCTGCAACGGATGAAGCGCTAGAGGCACAGCGAGTGCGGCAGTTTGCCCTACTTTACAGAGCTAGAGAGAGATGCCACCAGTGGTGTCGGCCCAGGTGTTGCCACACCTGTCCCAGGGCCCGCACGGGACCCACCGAGGCCGTGTGATAGAGTGGAAAGAGTACAAGAACTTGGGTTCAAGCCCCTGTGCTTCCTCTTGCTGGCTGTGTGACCCTGGGCGAATTACGTAACCTCTCTGGATTATATCTTTTTTAGGCTTAGCTTGAAAGCTTTGGGGCTGGAGCGGGAACTCATATGGGTATCCACTTTAGACGTGCTCCCAGGACTCAGGGCTTGCCCACACAGCTAATGGTCAGAGAGGCACCTGCGCGAATAGCTCCCCCCTTGGCATGGCCCCAAGAGAGAGAGGAAGGAGAAGGGCCTCATGTGCAGTGGTGAGAGAGGACTGTCCCGGGGCCCTGGGGCAGGAAGCACCTTGCACATCAGACCCACGGAGATGGTGGAGAGCCCACGGGCCTCCAGCTGCCTCTGCCTCCGTCCTGTGGATATTAAAGCAATGACTTAAATGTAATACAAGTGTGAAGAGTTCTTCTGGAAGCTGCTGCCACCACTCCGTCCCTGATTAAAGGCATGAATCAGGCAGGATCCAGCTCCTACCTAGTGAGGCTGGAAACAGGAGCATCGGGCTGGGCTCTTCAGAGAGACTCCAGCATCCACGGAGGGAGCCCAGGCTTCAGGGGCCTGTCCTTCTCCCTGTGGATGGGGGTGTGGGTAAGACAGAGGCCTGGGCTGCCTCCTGGCTGTGCACGGCCCTGCTGCAGGATGGGGATCAGGGACTCAGTCCCTCTGAGCCTATTTCTTCTGCCATGAAATACACGTGAGAATACCTAGCTTGGATTCTTGGTACTATAATATGAAGGGGACGTCGGACACATGCAGAGCCAGCGCCTGGCTCACGTTCAGGGGGCCCAAGCATTAGAGTCTTCTGTTTCTTGCCATGGTGTCTCTGTGCACCTGTGATGTGCAGGATGGGATTCAAACCCTGGGTTTCTGAGTCCAAGTCAAGGCTATTACTTTCCCTGTCTCGTATCCCCATCACTTGGGCAGAGAGAGGTCACGGCGCGCTCACTCCCTTCTGCATCCCTGCCTTAACCTTCATGATGGCTGGAGAAAGAGGCATGTGGGCAGGCTGGCAGGGCCGGCTCCCCCATTTCACAGCCTGGCAATGTCGGGTCAGGGGAGGGCTTCTGCCTCCCACTCGGGCCTCCTTGGTCATTCTGCAAGAGCCTCTGGAGGAAAGCCTTGGGCATTCTCTGATTTCTTAGGGAGACCAAATTCCATCCTGTTCAGGAAGTTCTCATATGCTGAACGTGTGGCTGTGTCCCCCGTAGGCTGGAGACCCCGGGCGCTCTTCTGCTGGTTTGTCTGCCACAGGCCTGCCCAGGGGGCTTGGTTCCAGGACATGCTCTTAACTTCCTCCTTCCCCCCGACACCCAGTGCGAAGTGCTTCTGGGAGGCGTTCGGTCCAGACTGTCAAGGGCAGAGCCTGTTCCATTGCCTCCCTGTGGATGGAGGCAGAAGATCCGAGTGATATTCTATTGCTTTTATTCCTGGTATTTTTCCACTGTGCTTAGCCTGAAATCCAAACCTTTTACTGTGATTTTCCAGGCCCTCCATGATGAGAGGCCTGGATGTTTTCCATTTGCCTCCTAAGATCCAGGCTTCCCTCTTCTCCAGGCTGTTCTGGGTCTCAGGAGGAGGACCCGCGGGGATGTTGTCTGGCTCGCGTGTGGCGTGGGCCAGCGGCTGTCAGCAGCAGAAGAGTGGGGACAGGGAAGAGGCTGGGTGTGGGTTTCACTGGAACATTCTCCGTGGATCACTGCAGCTGTGTCTTGGCTTCCTTCAAGGTGATCCTCTGTCTACACAACTCTGTCTGCTTCCGGAGCCTGCTGTGTCCTCCCACCCTCTCACCTGGGGTTGTACGCCTGGAGATCTCCACCAGCCAGTGACTTCCCTGCCCACACCCGCATCAGGGTTCCTTTATTAAACTGTTCTCACATGCCCCCGCTGGTGGGCACCACTGTGCCCGGCCCCGGCTGATGCAGCTCTGCCCATAGGTCTGGTCACCCAGCACACTTGCCTCCAGGGGCAACAGTGCTTTAGAGCTGCCTGGTGGTGGCCGTTAACTCTTTCTAGTTTCATCTCTGACTTCACCTTCCCTCCCTCTCTCAGCACATTCCAGCCATAGTGACCGTGTTTCTGTTTCTTGAACAACCGAGGCCCGACCCTGCTTCCTTGCTTTCCCTGCCTCCAGGTACTCTCAGCAGCATCGGCATGGATCAGTCAGAGGCCCGGGAGGAAAGGCAGGAGCTGGGAATGTGAGGGGGTTTGACAAAGACAAGGGAACACAGCAACCAGCAGCCACGGGAGGCTGTCAGCAACCGGGGCCAGGCAATAAGGCACAGGGGAGCGCAGAAGAAATCCCTGGACCTCTCATCCCTGCCAGGTTTCCCTTGTCTGAGCCCAGCGAGAAGCAGGTGGCATGGGAGCCCAGGGAGGCAGTCACAGGGCTCAGCCCCTCAGAGCCCAGAAAAGACTGGGGGTGGCGGGAGGGGGAGAGGAATGGAATTGAGGTCAGGGGAAGAAACAGGACCCAGCACACCCTTGTGTTGTCTTTATTGTGCTTATATCACCACCTGAAATAGTCTTATTTCTTTGGTTGGCTCACTGTTTACTGGCTTTCTTTTCTACAAGAATGTCAGCCCCACAGGGGCAGGGACTAGACGGCTCTGGTAGCGCTGAGCAAGTGGCCGGCACACGGCGGGTCCCTGATGACTGTATTGAATGAAAGAATGAGGAGAGAATGACGATCTGCATAAGCTTGAGGTTCAGCCCAGTTATGCTTTTGCTTGGCACTCCCAGGGCCATCCTGGTCCCTCCTGGTCCATCTTGGGTTTAGGCTGCATTGGGCCCCCCAGGACAGGGAGGCGACGTGTGTGCCTCCTGCCAGACGGAAGCCTGATGCTGGCCCTGTGGGCTCCATAGCCATCCTAATGACGTGGGATTAGGCCTGGTGTGGGGTGTGGGGTGTTGGTGGGAGCCCCAATCCCCACTTTCCCTGTCCTTGGTGCTGAGCCGCTGGCCCAGCTTTGGAAGGAGAGTGGAGGGTAGACAGCCTCCACCCTGGGAAGGTCTGGCTTGGTGGGAGGGTCTCTGCAGGGATGAGGGGAACCCTTCTTTATTTTCTTTCTAGCCACAAGGCCAGAGAGTGAAAGGGAGAAAGAGAGGGAGAGAGAGAAAGAGAGAGGGAGCAAGAGAGCAAGGAGAGATAGGATTGTTTCCTCGGGTGACCTACTTCCATGTATCTGTGGTCCCGTGTCCCGGGCAGGTCCTGGGAGCAGTGCTGGGAGGAGTCCTCCGCAGTGGCCGGGTGCTGTCGCCTAGGGCATCGGGCACAGTGCTGGTCACTGGGCTTATCCATTTGTTTGCCTAGCAACCACTTGTTGAGCACCTACTATGTGCTAAGTCCTAGAGATAACCACAAACAAGGTTCAGACCTGCTCTATCCATACATTGTCCACGTTTCCAGGGCCCCTGAACAGTGGACCCCACCCTTCTGACACAGTGATGTGTTCGCTGAACTCTCATCTAACAGAGCAGTGGACCCAGCTGTGGGCATTTTTCTACATTAGCAAGTCATGGCAACTCTACGTGGAAACCTGACCCTGGCAGCCTCCGCCTTACTCAGTAAATCCCACCTCTGCCATTGCTTACGTTCGGTGCGCTCTCCCGTGGCCCTTACGTTCATCACTCAGCGTGCCCTCCTCGACCTATCCATCACACTACTGCAGACCTTTGCCGGGCACATCTCCCAGGACCTGGGTCACACGTGTCCTTTACGTTATGGAGCCCATAATGAACTGAGTCACTTCTACCTGAATCTCCTAAACCTGCGGGAAATATTGTCCCTAGTTGCTGGTGGCAGTGGAAGGGGACAGGGTAAAGGGTGGAAGCTGGATCAGAAAAGGCAGGAGGCAAACATTCCTGGAGAAGGAAGAGACTTCAAAGAGGGTAGCAACTCTTTGCAAATGATGAATGAATCTCAGAGCATATGCTGTGAGCGGTTGTGGGCAGGAGCTTGACTTGGCTTCCCAGTCTCTCCCAGCAGAGCTGTTTGTGGGGGCCCCGCCGGCTCAGCCCCCACCACACTGGGAGCTCTCTGCGGGTGGGTTCCAGGACCCATGGCAGACCACGGCAAGCCCACGGCCCTTCCTTCCTCTGGTCTCTTCCCCGGAGAAGGTGCCACGTACACTATGTGTTCAACTCAGGTGGCAGACTGTTTCTGCCTCCCCTGCTCCCCTGAAGACCAAAGAGGAGGAAGGAGAGTCAGAAGGAATTGAGGAGATCATCAAACCCAACCCGGACATTTCCCAGATGGGGAAGGTGAGCATGGCGCCAGAGGAGACCTCCCTCAACGTCACGTGGGGAGCGACCAGTACAGTCAGGGCTGGACCCTGTCTCTTCACCTCTAGTCCCAGACGCATAATGACGCCTATGGGCAAAGAGCTTTGTTTCTCCTGGTGGCTCCCAAATCTTACTTTCTGAGTGCATGGTTTTGGTCAAGCTCTATAACTTCTCTGAGCCTCTGTTTCCTCATCTGTAAAATGGAAACAGGTGTACTAACTTGGTAGAGTTTTGTACAAAATGAGCTGGGTTCAGGGCACGGCTCCTTGAAGGCACACAACAAATGGTAACTGATTTCTCTCCAGCCCTGAGCTCCCTGCAGAGCTCCAGCAGCTGGTGCCTAAAACTTAAGACATTAAGGAGGAAAAGTCATACACTCGATGGAGCCTATACATCCCATGATATGCGGAAGCACCTCGGCTGGAAACTGCAGCGTCCTCTCCGCTCTGTCTCGAGACTCCCGTGTCCTGCTACATGCCAGTGGGCATTGCTCTCTTCCACCTGTCCCTTCCTCTCCACTCCCCACCCAGCTACCTCTGGCCTGTTAATCTCTGTATTCATCAAGATTTTTTTTTTTAATTTTAAGTGATACAATTTCAGCTCAGATGGACCTACGCACAAAAAACAATTTATTGAGGGGAAGCCTGTGTGTCTCAGTGGGTTAAGTGTCCAGCTCTTGGGTTTTGGTTCAGGTCATGATCTCAGGGTCATGAGATCAAGCCCCGTGTAAGGCTCTACACTGAGCGTGGAGCCTGCTTAAGATTCTCTCTCTCCTTCTGCCTCTCCCCGACACTGTGCATGTGCGTGCGCATGGGCACTCTCTCTCTCTCAAAAAACAAAACTCAAAACTAGTTTATTGGTTCATGGCACTGCACTCTTCCAGTTGTTCAGGCCAAAGTTCGTGGAGCCATCCTCGACTCTCCTCTCTCTTACCCCACACCGGATCCATTAGCAAACCCCATGGGCAGCATCTTTAGAGTCCATACTCTTGGCCCCACCTCCACTGTCACTCCTTTAGTCCCAGGCACCCCATCTCTCACCCAGACTTGTGGCAGTAGCCTGTTAACAGCCCTCCCTGCCCTTGCCCTCACCCGCTACGTTTGATCTCCCACACAGCCTGGAGCTGTCCTTTTAGGACCCAAATCAGATCACGCCCATTCTCTGCCATGACCTTCTGAGAACTGTCCATTTCCTTTACCTCCTCCACTGACCTCTCGCTCCCGTGTCCCGAACATGCCAAGCACCTACCAGCCTCAGGGCATCCATACTTACTGTTCCTGCAGTATAGAATGCTGTTCCTTTAAGTACTGATGTGGCTCATCCAGGCTCCGCTCAAACATCACCTTCTGAAAGTTCAATTCTGAAGATCAGGTGTAAACCTAGCACAGCCTACTCTGGTTTTCTTTTCTCTCTCATCACCATGGGTTATGTGGTAGTTTATATGTTCCTCCCCCAGAGTGAAGTCTGCCTGCTATAGGCATCTGGCACATAGTAGGTACTCAGTAAAAATGCTTGAATGAATTGATGACTTGGTGCCAGGTAATTGCTTGGTGCTGCGGAATGTAATAGAGAACCAGGTAGAAGGGTCTTGAGCCTCTAGAGCTTGTTCTTCTATGAAGGTGATACATATTAAATCATAACAGAAATGACATAGCAATCCTTGAGAAATGTACTATGGGGGAACAGCGTATGCTGATATGACAGGGAACTAATCAAGGGCCCTGAAGCTGGGAGAGTGGAAGCAGAAGCTCTATCAGGGAGGGCTTCCTTGAGGAGGTGACATTTTGGAGAAGACCTGCAGGATGGGGAGTTGACATCATGAACAGGGACTGGAAAAGCATTGCAGTGTGAAAGAAGAGAATGTTCAAAGTCTCTGATTAAGAAAAAATTCAATGTTTTTATGGAGTAATAGGAATCCAGGGCAGCCAGAGCAGAGTGGAGGGGGAGGCGGTTGGAGGGAGAAGTTCAGGATAGGGACAAAGGAACAAGGCTATGAGCTCCTGCTTCCTGTACCTCCAGTGTAAGCTCAGTCCGGGCATGTTGCTGGCCAGGCCAAGAGCACTGAATGAGGAGCACAGCAGGCCTGGAGTCTACTCTTCACTTGCTGTGCATCCTTGAGCAAGTCTCACTGCTTCTCTGAGCCTATCCGCCCATCATCTGCTGCCATAGGGGCAAATGATAATTCCACTGCCCTCCATTCACCTGCTCGATATCCCATGGTGTCCACGCGGCTAGACAGCTTGCTGGCTACCAGTGCTGCCACAACTGGGACGTTCAGAACTTAGGAAACGTCATTTCCTGGACAGCTTCTAGGATAGGAGCTAGGAGGCAGAGGCAGAAACAAAACCAAACACCCCTGGTCACCAGCTACCTTGATTCATTCTCATGCTCCATGACTCTGGAAGCCAGGGAGCCGCGTCACACTTGGTCTCTTCCCATTCCCCTCCCCCCCCCATGACTCTGCCCAAGGGTGCAGCCTGCTTCGGACACGGTTTGTGTCTCCTGCCGACAGTGTGATGCTTACGGCAAAATGAGATGCCCGCGTCTTGCGAGGCTCGATCATAAAGGATGGTGATGACAGGCTGGAAGCAATAGGTCATGTTGATATTTTCACATTAGTTTTCTATTCTTATTACATTTTGATGGATGGAGAGAGTGGGGATTTTATTGTAATCTCATTCCTGTCTTAAACTGCTAATTCATGCCTGAGTTCCCTCTTCCATTTTGTTTCTACAAATTCAGTCAAGTGCTGATGGGATAAAGATTTAATATGCAGCTGTAAGACTGAGGCGTGGCCCGCCTGCAGGAAAGCGTGAGCTGGGGAGCAGTGGTTTTGAGAGAACAGTGTAATCAAGTCATTTTGTTATGGAAGTGCCCTGTTACCTGGGAGGCTGCTCTCCCTGTGTATAAATAGCAAGAACGCGGAACCGGGCCTTCAGTCATAGGGGGCTTCTCATCTGTTGGTTTTGTTTTGTCTTGAATCCTCTGAGCAGCCCTGGGCGGGAGGGTGTTCTTATCCCCATTTCATAGATTAAGAAACTGAGACTCAGGGAAGGGAAGTGACTTAGACTTTGCGCCTCTCAGAGTGGAATGCGAAGATGAAGCGCCAGGAGGCCCAGGGCGGGAGGGCAGAGTCTGACTATCCGCTTTGACAGCTGAAACCTCTTCCTCACTTCTCCCGCAGGATCCCAGAGTATTTATGGGCTCTTCCTTGCCTCCTGGGGTCTCCTGGTATACTCCTGGTATACCTCCATTTTGTCTCACCCACCAATTCCTCCTTTGTCTTTGGTTTCCCTTTCTCCTGGACAGAGCCAGGGGATGCCTCGTCTCCACCCTGTTGAGAAACCCTCCCTGAGAGGGCTCCGAATCTCCCGCTGCCCTTCCTTTCAGTACCCCCAGAGTTCTCAGCAGGGCCTTGTGCCCAAACCTCCACATCTGGGGCTATGTGGGCTTGATCCCCCGGCTGCAGCGGGCTAGGGAGGGAGGGAGGGAGGAAGCCATATACACTAGACCCTCATAACTATCCCAGGAGGTCCTCTTGGGACACCCGAGGAAACTGAGGCTCTGAGAATGTCCATGACCTTGTCCAAGGTCACAATCCTCTCTGGGCAGAGCCTTAACTCCAAGTCAGGTCTTCTGATCCCCAGTCCGATGCTATCGGCAGAGACCCTCAGGGAGGCCTTGAACTACACCTGGGGCAGCTTCTTCTGGCGACATTTATACCTTTCCCCACATTTTGGATAGGCAGCGGAAGTCACACTTCATAGCCTTCCCGGCTGCTCCCCGCCAGCCTGCGGCACACAGCACGTGCTCCATAAACCTTAACTGAGGACGGGACCACGGACAGGAGGCTCGTGTGGCCTGAAATCCTCGCTAGCTGCCCCGCTCTCCGTGCCCCTCTCTAGGCTGCTGGGCTTCTCCTTCCTTTCAATCCCTTTCTCCTGCCTGCTGCTTTCCCCCTTCCTCTTTTCCTCTCTCCTTGTCTCTCTTTTCAGAGAATGAAAACGACTGGACTTGGCATTATCTGCTGGTTTCCATGGTAATAAAATCTGTTTCCGATAATGGCCCTTCCCTGGCTGTGGTTAGTTTTGGTAATTTTAGCAACACTGTTGCATAGAGGCCACCTGCATCTCAATACCACCCAAGCTGCAAAGACTGCCGCTTTCAGGTTGAATAGAACTAAGGGAAATTGCTGGCTCTAAATTTCTAGGCTGGATAAATGCTCAAGAAGAAAAAGAAAAGTTATGTAAACCCCGCAGGCTTGAACGTGCGCGTTGCTTAAGACGTGAGTGTGATCCTCTTACTCTCCTGCTGAAAACCCTCCCCACACAGTGACCTCGGTATGTGTGGCCTGAGCCCAGGCTTGCCCGTGATCCCCGAGCCTGCATGAACCTGGCCTCTGACGGCTCGCTCTGCCGGTCTCCGGGCCTCTCATCCTCAGAGGCCCTGCTTCCTACCTTTGTGTCTTTGCATGCATCGTTCCATCTGTCTGCTATGTCTGTCCTACCTTGGCTGCCCGGGGAGCTCCTCCCCAGGCTCTGAGAGTCCATTCACACAGACCCACGTCCCTCTCCTGAGCTCTCCGTTCTTCGTGCCTCCCTGTCACGGGTCCTTTGCTCTCTGCTGCAAACAGTTCCCACTGTGTGGGCATTTTTGTTTACCTGTCTTGCTCTTCCATGTCCCAGAGAGCTCTTCGAGAATAGGGAGGCTGGTTGGTTCCACCTGTGTGGCTCTGGGGCTGGGCGCGTAGCACGGACTCAGTGAACCCGGAACGTGCCCGGACCCCTAGCAGCTGCGGTGCCCAGTTCACCGGCTCTGTGGGCCAGGCACTCGGCTAAACGCTTTGGGGGCAACTTCTTGTGGCTCCTCACACACCTTCGGGTATAGGTACCCTCGTGCCCCTCACTTTGCAGAGGAGAGGAGACTGAGGCCCAGATTAAGATGCTGGCCCCAGATGACCAAGTTGCTCAATGGAAAGGATAGTAGCTCAATGAATGTGCACACGGATGGATTCAGGTGGAAAAGGTGAATGAGTAGGCTTGAGCTCCTTTGGAATCTGCAGGAAGATTTTCCTGGAAATCTTTAAGGGATAGTTATGAGGGCTTGGGCTGCAGGCAGGAGTCTGGCAGGGTGGGGGTAGGGGTGGTGGGAGCGCAGGAAGGAAGGAGGGAGGCTGGGGAGGAACACAGAGGTGAGGGAGCCGCACACACACGTCACTGATAGTGCAAATCTCCGGCCAGTGTCAGGAGTACCTGAGGCAGGAAGGCCGGGGCCTCGAGCTGCTCAGCCTGAAAATGGGCTTGCACCTTGGCCCCCAAGCCGGCTAGGACTGCTTTGGAGGCGCTAGGGAAGGTCTGCTGTGTGCCAGGGGCCTAATGAAAGATTTAAGGCTGGGGAGCCTCTCAAGCTGCTCCAAAGGCGAGATGAGAAAGCTCAGGGAGAGGCAGAAGACACTCAACTCCTTTCTGCTGACAGCCGGCACTGTCTGGGCGGGCTGTGCTCTGGTTCGTGTCGCAAGCCCAGCCCACGGCTCCATGAGGACCCACACTGCTGCGTCTGTACTTGGAGTTGAAAGAGTTCTCAGGAAGGACTTAGTTGGGCCTGAGGCTGCAGGGTGTAGTGGGGACTCTCGAGGGAAGGTTTGTTTAAGTAGGTCACTGTCCCACCCAGCCCCTCCTAGTCCTGCAGGTTGGGGACTTTCATGAGGCCACTGGGCCAGGAGCTTTCATTCCCTGTCTAAGGTCAGCCAGGAGGGGCCCACAGTGCCTGTCGTAGACCCAGGGGGGTTGGGGAGGGTCTGAGGGCAGTGGGGGCAGCTCTGCCCACCACTGGCTTCACGAGGCCCAGAGTTGAGCCAGACCCTTTCCCCAACCTCCTTAACCACACTAACGGAAGGCATCCAGCGCGGTCACAAGAGGGGCCTGATGTTCCCTCCTCATTTGTCTTCATGTGACATTTGGTAAGGTGTCCTCAGGGGCTCTGGAACGAGGGCTGCCAGGATGCAGTTATTGATAATAATAGCTAACACCAATAGAACACTTACTATATGAAGGTAAAGTCCTTTCTAATGTTATTCCCATTTTACAGTTTAGAAAACTGAGGCCCAGAGAGGCTAATTCTCTCAAGGTCTCTCTCTCTCTCTCTCTTTCTCTCTCTCTCTCTCTCTCTCTCTCTCTCTCTCACACACACACACACACACACACACACGTGTTGGAGCTAAGACTTGAATCCAGGTACACATTCTTTAAACTACCAGGCAAGGAGTCACCAGTGGAAACACCACCAGAACCTTGAAGAACATTCCCTCCTTCCTCCGTCCCATCAGCAAATATTTGTGAGGCCTGGGCGGGCCTGGACCCACTGCAGCGATGGGAGGGTAGGGTCTCAGGAAGGAGAAGCCCTTTCACACAGTAAATGTCTCAGGGAGGGGAGGCCCTGCTAGGCTCCCATGCCCTTGGGAGACGTTGCAGGCCCGTGGGCCTGGGAACCCAGTGAGGACCCACAGGTGAGTTTTGGCATCAGAGACCAGGCCTGGCCACTTTCTACTTGCATGGTTTTGACCAAAAGAGATCAGGATGCCTCCTCGCTCAGGTTCTGCTTCTGCCTAATGGGGACAACACACGTCCCAGCGGCTGTCCTGTAGGTTGACCTGTGTTCCCGAGATGAGGTGTGTGTGCACTGCAAGTGTAAAGATCTTCTAGAAAATACATATTCTGGAAGGAGTATCCCACTTTGCCTCACCGTGGGGACCCAGGCCAGGGACCTCTCAGAAGAACACTCCGTGTTCCAGATGCTTCTCCTTCTCCTTTTCCTCCACCAAGCCTTTTTCCTAGCTGGGTGTTGGGAATCGCGGCTCTGCTTTGCACATAATGTCAATAACTATTGAATTGAGACATGAGCTTAGAGAGAGGGTGATTGTTGAAGTGGCCTCTGGCAGATGAGGCCAGTCTGGGAATTCTCAGATTCAATTTAGATCAACTTTTAACTCTGACATCAAGGAGGGCTGCATACATTTCTGCCTTGTCACTCCCATTTTGCAGAAAGTGAAACTGAGGCATGGCCTATTGAGCTGTCCAGCTGATGATAGATCTGGAAAGTCTGGCTTTCAGTGTTGGGACACAGCTCAGTTCCTGCTCAAGATTTGCCTCAAGCCAGAATCTTTCCCTGGGGTGTGTATGTGGGGGGTGGTTGGGCAGGGTGTTGACCCATGAATTGCCCCAAGGATTCAGAGGAGCCAGATGCTGCCCCATATGACTCTTGAGGTGCTTCTCCTCCGAGCTGGGCCTTCCCTCTGTCAGTCCATGATTCCTGCTGGGCAGGTGCCCTGAGATGGCCTGCCTGACCCTCTGGCAAAGCGGCACCTTCATGTCAGTAGGTCAGATTTAGAAGGGCATCCTCTAGGGAGAGGGGAAACTGAGGCCCAGAAAGGGGGAGGAGCTCTGTCCAAGGTCACTGTCCATGTGTCCTTGGGGAGTGCGTGTCCCTTGCCATTTTGCCAAGCCAAGACCCTCATGAAAGGACACAACGCTTGCTCTTCATTCTCTTCCCTTCAGGTAATAAGGGCCTTGTTTAAACTGTCTCTAGGATTAGTCAAACAGTCAGAGTCATAGCCAACAGCCACCCTGTTCTCTCATTACCCGGTGCCTATAATTAATATTTATAAACCGAGAGGGTACTTGTCTTTCTTTGCTGAGAAGGAATTCAGTGCAAACATGCAGCCTCTTGTTACCCATCACGGAGAAAGAGTGGGGCTCCTTCAGCCAATGTGTTTGCCATTGTAGCTGATGGAAATGGAGCCCCTGGAGCCCCTGGAGGGGGCGCAGGGGATGGGGAAAGGGGAAGCAGGCCGGGGGAGAGGGACAGAGACCCCGAGAGCACTGGAGTCTCAGAGGCAAGGAAAACATGACAATCCTGAGCAGGAGAAAGAAGGGCTACACAGAGAGAACAGAGATTGAGTCAGAGAACCCAGAGGAGTGACAGTGGCAGAGAGGGACAGAGCCTACGCAGGAGCCGAGGGGCGGGATAGGCACGGAGACATAGACAGAGACAAAACTTCAGAGGCAGAGAAGAGAAGAAAGTGAGAGAAGAGGAGCCAATCGGCAGAAGCTCATTGAGAGCAAGGGGAGGCAGACAGAACATCCAGAGAGAGACAGAGGGATGGCAGAGTGACTGGTTGGGAGGTAGCTAGTCCTTGGGCTATCTGCCATCAAGTAGATGGCACCTGGCATAGAACCTGCACATAATAGGCACTCAAACAGCTCATGGCCTGACCCCCATAGCTGACCCAGCCCAGATCCCGGTATAAGCTCCCCACCACAGGACCAGACATCGAATAGATACCCTACCCCCCAGCACAGATCTGGCCTATGGCAGGGTCCCCTTCTCTGTGGGATGAATAAGTCAGCAAAAGAATAAATCTATCCCAGCCTCCCATCTCTGCCTGTGCTCCGCCCCGCCACTGACCAGCAGGGGGCAGTGGAAGGAGCACTGGGCTGGGAGTCAGGGAATCTTGTTCTTGACTCTGGCGTGTATCATTGACTTGGGCTACTCTATTTACTTCCTTGTGCCTTGATGTTCCCATATCTTAGATGAATTATGTCTCAGTTTCCCCAAATGCTAGATGAAAGTTGGTTCCAGGCAGTCCTAAGACTTCATGGCTTCAGGCCCTCCTGTCTCACAATCAGCTCAGGTGGGCCCCTCATATGGGAAATCCAGCCCAGCCACCCTCCCGGGGCTCACCTGAGCTGTCCTGGCAGGGCAGGGTTCTTCCTGGGGCTTCCTGAAGCTCTCTGATTTGCACATCAGAACCCAAGGCCTTGGTACAGCAGCTGGAGAAGAGGCAGCAGCAGTAAAGAGGGGCTCTCAGGAGCCATGAACTTGGCCCTGGGAAAGTAGATGCCTCAGGGTTATTCATGAGGGCTGACGCAAGGCAGTAGCATGTGTGAGAAGAGGCAGAGGGCAGAACTGGGAAGCTGCGAGCTGTCATGGTTAAGGAAAAAGCAGATACTTTGGACAGAGATGATTAAACCAACCCCAGGAAGCGCCTTTATTTTATAGGCAGAGAAAATTGCTACGTAACAAGCTATCCCCAGGTCACAGTGGCTTACAAGCCCAGTTATTTCTGTTCTTGAATCTGTGGGTCAGCTGCCCGGGCTGAGCTTGGCTGAGGGTGGTTCACCTCCTCCTCCTGAGACCCATGGGCGAGTCTGGTACATCCTTGCCAGGGAGGCAACAGACGTGCGCAAGGTCTCTTGGACCCCAGGCTTGAGCTAACCGATGGCCCCTTGCTCCTTATTCTGCTGGCTGAGGTGAGTCATGCTGCCAGACTCAAATAGAGGGGCAGAGAGATCCATCCCAGCCACAGCGAGAGAGCATTGCCAAGTTCATGGCGGAGAGCACAGGTGCAGGAGGAACAAGGACCTGAGGCTGGTGATGTAATCTGCAGAGCATCTACTCAGCACCAGGAACTGTGCCCAGAGCCAGGAATTCTCCGCAAACAGGAGAGTGGAGGTGACTGTCCTCACAGGCTTACAGAAACCCGTGAACAAACGAATAAAGCCCACAGGTCATGAAATCACGGGGGCGGGGGTGGTTTGCAATGGAGAGAAACTGAGGTATCACCCACTCTGATTTGATGGATGGGGACAGTCTCTCTTGATGAAGTGGTGCTTGGACAGAACCGAAGGATAAGAATAAAGAGATGGACCAAGGTTACAGCAGGTGTAGGCTCCAAATTCAGTATTCTCTCCAAGTGATGCAGCTGCCTCTTGCAGGAAGGGACCCCTGGGGATCCTAAGAGTGACCCCTTTTCTCCATCACTATAGCCACTACCCAGATCACCTCTGTCCAGATGACTAACAGCCCCTCCACTGGGGTCCCACCTCCCACCTCTCTCTTTCTCATTGGTACACCTCCCATTACAAGCCCTCTTTGTAAACCATGAATCCAGGGCTCCGGTGGGTCTAAGGGGGGTCATCCAAATCCCTGAGCCTCAGATTCTGGGCTCTGTTCAAACCATCCCAGCTCCCACTCCAGCTTTATCCTCCTGCTCCCAACCCCTTGCTCCTCTGTCTCCTGCCAGATCAAACAGACTTCTAAACCCTTTCCGGTACTCTCTTGCTTCTTTGACTTCTACCTGTGTTGCCTGTCCCTCTCATCTGTCCAACAAATTCTTGCTTTCCTGCAGGACTCAATTCAGACCTCAAGAACTCTCCCAGGTGTTCCCTGATGCCCTTCAGGAGTTAGCTACTCCTTCTTGAGGGTCCCGTGCAGTATCCTGTCCAACAACCATGGTGGCTCTGGCCACATGAGTGGACCTCATCCGAGGGCAGTTCGAGTGACAGTATTAGGCTTTCGGTGCTCTTCCTACCACACCACTAGGTGAGGGACCCAGAATGGCTTTGGATGACCCTTTTGCCCCATCCCCAGGACCACAGTCTATGTCTACCACTGGACTATGAGCTTTTCAAGGGCTGGGGCTGTATCTTAGCCATCTTTGTGTTCCTGACCCACCCCAGCTCAAGGACTGCCAATGTTTGGGGTGATGCTCTAAGATGTTGGTGTGCTTGAGGTAGCACCATGGGCTGCCCAGAGGAAAGGTTTAAGCCTTTCTCCACCCGTAGGAAAATCCACACTCTGGTTCAGGTGGTAGGCATGGTGTTGGGGTGTGTGGTGGGGAGAGAAGGCTGGTAGGCACTGGCTGAGGGAGATCTCTATTTGCTTTCATGTCTAAGGTAGCAGGATGTGGGACCATGATCCGGTGAGAAGGAAGCTGAGTCTCTACTGGCTTTAGGGACAAAACTTCCAGGGAGTAGCCCCATGCGTGGCCTAGAGTGGGGTTCCATGATTTGGTAAACAAACTCTCTGAAGATCTATGACTACTTCTGAGCACCAGAGCTTGGTTCTCAGGCCTGACATTAGAGTCACCTGGGGAGATTAAAAGCATGGCAGAGCCTGGCTCCATCCCAGGGAACTAAGTCAGAATCTGGGGCGAGGGCTCAAGCATGACTTTTTTCAAAAAGTCCTATATTAAGATAGCCTTAGGGGCTCTAACAGACAAACCTTTAAATCTTAACGGCCTAGAGTGGGAGAAGGATTTCTTGCTTCTGTAAAGTTACTTCTGCCTGGTGGTCATACTCCACACAGTCATTCAGGTCCCAGCTGATGGAGGCTAGTCATCATCAAGGGTCACCTGGCCTTCGATGTCTAGTCAGCAGATGGAGGATTGCTTGGCAGGACTTTTATGGGCCAGCTCTAGACAAGATGTATATGACTTCCATCCACGTTCCCTTGGCAAGAGCTCAGTCAATGGCCCTATCTCTATGCAAGGGGAATTGGAAATCTAGTCCTTGGCAGGGAGGCCACTTCCTAGCCACCCTTGGAGGGACTCATAAACCTTGGTGGCCAGCTGGTCACTCTGTCACAACTTCCCAGGTGACTCTAATGTGTGGTGGGGTTGAGAACCACTGGTTCAGAGCTTCTGGCTGGATGAGACTATCCTTTTAACTCTTCCCTGTTCAATCTCTAGTGCAATGGAGCTATGGATGAACCTCCTCCTGGGTGGTCTTCCAATACCACGGTGTTTCTCGGAGCCCAGCCAGGATGAGTGGGAAACACAGAGAGTCTCAGGATGCATCCCTCTTCCCCTAGGGTAGTGCACACCTGGGAGTCATGGGAGATGAGGCTGGAACAGAGGGAGTCAGAGCCTGGGGGACCATAATAAAGACCTAATAGGCTTGGTCTCTATTGTGAAGCCATCAGTAGTTTGGAAATAGGCAAGTTACAGGATGAGAATAAGCTTTAAGAGGACTAATATGGTGGAATAGGGTGTGAAGAAACCTGGAGGAGGCAATGCTGCAGATCCATGGTGTTTGGGTCCAGCTTTCTGTACAGCCCTGCCTGGTCTGGGGTCTTCCTAGCGCCTAGGAGGAAAAGATGGCAGCTGTATCCCGCCTCACCTCCAACATCCCCTTCTAGGAGGCCTTCTTTCTACTCTTCCTGATTTGTCACCCTGAGACTATTCAGAGGAATATATTATAGAGTCTGGAAGTAATTCTATAAAAGAAATGTCTAATGTAGTATGCCAGGGGAGTGCTATTGTAAGAACTATTTATAGCCTCCCAAGGGGAGGGCTTTGTGGAGAAAACACTCTTTTGTGTATGCAGGCCTGGATTGTTTGCAAGGGAAAATCAGTACTCTTATTATTAAGTTCATTCACTCATTCATCCAACAAATATTTATGGCCCCCATTCCCCACAGCGGGCACCGGGGACACAAGAGTGAAGAAGACGGGCATAGAGGTCCCCCACCTCATGAACCTTGAGGCCATTCTCTCCTTTGCTTAGGATTGGAATTGTGTCCATTTGCAGATGAGCCTACCTGTTCCTAAATGCCCCATTACTGAGACCCATTTTGGTCTTTTCAAATTCGAGGAGTTTACACTGGCATTCTTTGATAGAGACCTAATCGGAACACAGACACAAAGGTAGCTTTACAGCATGTGGAGTAAACAAAATAATTTTCTCTTGAGAAGGTGTTTGTAAGGTATTCAGGCTGAGAAAATTGTGCCCCAAGATGGTGAAAGTCACGGGAATAGTTTCTGTGCAAGCAATGGTTTGTTCATAACACTCAATTTCAGTCAGACTTAATAGCCTTGGCAGTTAAAAAAAATAATGTTTATTGTGTTCCTGATTATAAAAGTAATATGTACTCATTGTAGAACACTGAGAAATAACAAGCAGTGACATTTTGGGGTTTTTCCTTCTAGTTTGTCTTTTAAAGCTTACATTAGAAAAAAGTCATTATCAAAACATTACATTAAAAGCATCTCCTCATTTAATTAACATTTATCATAAGTATCTTTAAAATGACTACTTATGGGGCACCTGGATGGCTCGGTCAGTTAAGCCTCTGCCTTGCCTCAGGTCATGACCCCAGGGTCCTGGCATCGAGCCCTGTGTCGGACTCCCTGCTCAGCGGGAAGCCTGCTTCTCACTCTCCCTGCTTGTGTTTCCTCTCTCGCTGTGTCGCTTTCTGTCAAATAAATAAAATCTTGAAAAAAAAATAAAATGACTACTTAGCTTTGGGATATATGATTTTATTATGATTTACTTAACTAATTCTCTGTGTGAAGCATTTAGGTTATTTCTTGTTTTTATTTTTATTTTTTAAAAGATTTTATTTATTTACTTGTCAGGCAAAGGAGAGAGAGCAAGTGCACAAGCAGGGGAAGAGGCAGGCAGAGGGAGAAGCAGGCTCCTGTTGAGCAGGAAGCCCAATGCAGGGCTTGATCCCAGGACCCTAGGATCATGACCTGAGCTGAAGGCAGACGCTTAACCGACTGAGTCACTCAGGTGTCCCTTGTTTTTTTTGCTATTATAAGTAATGCTGGGCTGCATGTTTTCATGCATGAAGTTGCTTCTCTTATTATTTCTTCAATACTGATCCCTTTAGAAATTAAGGTGCCTGGAGCTCCTGGGTGGCTTGGTTGGTTAAGCATCTGCCTTCATCTCGGGTCACAATTTCAGGACCCTGGGATCGAGTCCTTCATCAGGCTCTCTGCTCAGCGGCGACCCTGCTTCTCCCTTTGCCTGCCGCTCCCCCTACTTGTGTCCTCTCTCTCTCACTCTGTCAAATAAATAAATGAAATCTTTAAAAAAGAGAGATTAAAGCACCAATTAAAAAATGGGCCAACAATTTAAAGAAGTGCCTCACGAACAAGATATACGGATAGCCATACACACATGAAAAGGTGTTTAGTATTGTTACTCATCACAGAAATGCACGTAAAACCACAATGAGATCCCATTCTACACCAAATGGTTAAAAGTCCAAAGACTGACGGTGTCGAGTGTTGGCAGACACAGGAAGCAACTGGAGTGCTCATACGTGGCTGGTGTGGTTGAAAGGTGTATAGTCATTTCGGAAAACAGTTTTTCCTCAAGTTAAATACACACCTACACTATGACCTAGAAATTTCACTTCCAGGGATATACTCAAGAGAAATGAGTGTGTGCCCATAAAAATACATGTCTAAGAATACCATAGCATTTCTAGTCATCAGAGCCCCAAACTAGAAATAATCTCAGTAACCATGGATAGTTAAATGAATTAAATAAGTCGTCTTACTTTCATACAGTGGATTATTATATAGCCACAAAAGGAGCAAACTAGTAGCATATGTAACCACATGGATGAATCTCACAGGTATTATATTGAATGAAATTTTTTTTTGAATGACCTCATTTATATGAAGTTCAAGAATAGGCACAACGAATTCATGTTTATTGAACCCAGGATGGTTGATCACGTCTGGGGGGAGATACAAACACAAACACAGGGTATATGATCAAAGCTTACGGGGCACTAAAAATGTTCCTTATCTTGATCTTGGTGGACATTACATGAGTGTGAAGAACAGGAAAAACCCAATTATCAAGCTACACAATGAAAACAAATATACTCCATATGCTGTACTATTGTGTGGGCTATCTTTCCATAAAAAAAGAAAGAAATTAGGATGAAATGCCAATGATATTACTATGGTCAGGAATTCAGACATGCTGGAGTCCAGACTTCCCCATCATGGCTCACCTGCCTTCGAGGACATAGAGAAGCAGTATGGCAGGAACCACAGCAGGACCGGGATCAAGTGCCACTTTGTCCATAACCATACAAGCACTCCAAGTCCCAAATTCTGACTCTAGCATGAGGCCAAGTTGGGGGTTCCTATTAGCGATGGTTCTCTAGGGAAATAGAGCCAATAGGGTCTATATATATGTAAGAAGAGAGTTAGTGTAAGGAATTGATTCACATCGTTATGGGGGCTGAGAAGTTACAGTCTGCTGTCTGCAGGCTGGAGACCCAGGAAAACTGGTAGTGTGATTCAGTCCTAGTCCAAAAGCCTGAAACCAGGGGCACCACGTGTGGGAAAGCATCAATGTCCCAGCTCAAGCAATCAGGCAAGAGGGGCTGAATCCTTCCTTCTTCCACCTTTTGTCCTATTCGGGCCCTCATTGGATTGGATGATCCTTAACCACACTGGAGAGGACAAACCATTGGATGAGTCCATTGATTCAAATGCTAATTTCATCCAGAAACACCCCCAAATAATGTTTAGCCAAATCTCTGAGCACCCCATGATCAACCATCACCGGTGTGGGGCTTAGGCTCAAGGCTCCCATGGAGTCAAGTATTCCCCTTCTCCTTGGGTGTAAGTCTTGGGGAAATATCTTCAGGTGTGCTCACTGAGTCTATGCCATGGTAGGAGGCACCACCAGGAGCATGCCCCAGAGACACTGGCTTCAGGGCCCCGCTGCTAATGAACTTGGGCTGACGGATGCCTCTGACCAGTCAGATGGTGACTTCTTCTCCTTGGTGGGGTGGAGGGCATGGGGGTCATAAAGGGATTGGGTATAAAGGGTGTCTGGTATGAGGGGAGTGGCTGAAGCATGTCTTCCCACTCCTGATTCCAAGAAGATAAAAGGAATGAACGTTTTGAAGGTTTTGTCAAATGGTCCTCCAGAAATTTCTACCAATTTGCTCCATCACCAATAGCACATAGGAAGGTGTATCTCACCACATCTTTGCCAGGACAGAGTATTATGATTTTGTCAGGGGGGCAATGAAATCTCGAGGTGCTTGCCTTGGATGCCATCTCCAGGTGGGGTTAAAAGAAATGAGTCAGTCCTGCCACGGTGGGTTAGTTCTGCGATGGGGGAAAGAGCCCAAACCAGACCAGAACATGTCCCCAAGGAGACCATGGGGGAGGCCATTATTGAGTGGAGTAATCATCAAACCCTCTCTCTGGGTACCATTCAGGTGGGCACAGACAAGCAGAGGAAGGTGGCTCCCGTAGGGGCCAAAAACGTTGTTCCCTTGTGTCCCATTCCACCTAGGTGTCTTGATGTAAACTCAGAACACCAAAGAAATCTACCCAGGGTCCTGTCTTTTCCTCACTACTGACACACACAACATGAGCATCCCCCCCCACAATTTTCTAATTTCACCCACAAAAATGGTACTGTGGCTGTTGTAATTGGCGTTGGACTTCTCATGTGTTTGAACCTTCCTTTTTAGGTTTATTGGCTCTACACTTCGGTGGCCTTGCTGTTTCTATCCCACACCTGTTTCTCCCTGGAGGGTTTCCTGGAGTTTTGACTGGCCTCCAGAGGGTCCCTTCCTTCCTCTGGGCGGGGTGTGGTCTCAGTCAGGGTAGGCCTCTTGGAGCCTGAGCCCTTATGAGTGTGCTGGATGTATTTTTGTTGGTGGTGGTAGCATTTGGCATTTTTGTCTACAAGTACTTTCCTGGGAAGCTGTGTCAGCCCCGCAATTAGCTCCCTCAATCAGGCAAGCAGCTCATCGTGAGATTAGACACATCTCAGTGGCTGATTGCCGGGAATTTGGGAGAGTGCTGGCGGGGTGATAATCTCCCGCTTTCTCTCTTTCTCTGTGTCTTTTTTCCCTTTTCCATTTTAAATCACTGCTTGATTGTAAAGAGGGATGATTCACTACTCGAGATTTCTTCTATAACTTAGTGGGGAGGTTAGGAGAAAAGAACTGCCTCACCCTCTTCCCCCTCCCTTCCCGGAGTCCTAGATCCCTTCTATTCCAGTTGCTCCCATGGGAAGGCAGGGAGAGGGAGGAAGGAATGCAACCCTGCCTGGCCTTCCCCATACTGTCAGGAGAACTAAAGGGCCTCCCTCCCTCTGGCCTTCGCTCTGGGAACCCACCTTCTAATTGCAAATCTCCTCCCTCCACCCCCTCCCTTCCCCATCCAGCTCCAGGACTTACTTATGTCTCTTACTGTCAAAAAGTTCTCCTTATATCTAACTCCGAAACCTCTTAATGAATTTCAGTTTGTTGGTCCTCAAGAACAATTTATTCCCTATCCTCTCTGATGACTTCCCTCTCTCCTTCTTCTGCAGGCACTGACCAGCCTTCTCCTCCTTCCCTCTTTCCCATCCTCCTTTCCTCCCTGCAGTCCGTGGGCAAGGACCAGACCATGCTGGATCCAGTAGGTCACGAATAAGACTCAGTCTTTTATTCTACAGAGACGGAGGAGCGACCGGCCGTTTTCAAGCAGATGAGGGACATGATCTGATGTAGGTTTTTAAAGCCTCATCTGGCTGCTCTCTGCTGATTAGACTGTAAAGGGGCAAGAGTAGAAGCAGGGAAATAACCCAAATAACCCTACTTTCTCTCAGGGAAGTCACCCCCTCACTCTGGCTGACAGCAGGGAACAAATTCAGCTGGAAGTGTCACAGGCAGCTCAGCGACTGTTCAGTGAGGCAGAGCCCAGAAGCCACCAAGGTGTAATCTGTCTTTTACAAAGAGAGGAGTTAAAAGGACAGATTACAAAATTCAGTCCAGTGGGGTTTTTTTTTTTTCATAAGCATCTACTAATTTTTTTTCTCTTTCAAATGTTTTGTTGATCAAATTATATTCTTGGCATTTTGGGGTCCTTCTATGTTTTCCCAAATGCCACCTAATGACGCCAGAGTGCAATTAAGACTAATTTGTTGGCAGAAATAATAGGAAGTTGTTTGGTTCTACGAAAGAACAAACCTCAGCACTCTTATTATTATTATCCTTATTATTGAAGCCATTATTATTGCTCGAAGCATGTGTCTGGCTGAAAGAAGCAGGAGGGAAGATGAAAAACATCTGGGAAGGGAAAAGAAGGTGCCTCAGAGGGAATCAGAGCACTTTGGGTCAAACCTCCAGAGTTTGGATGTCACCGGCACCACCTGCTCATTGTGCAACCTCGGAAAAGTGACAACCCCATCTGGCCTCAGTCTTCTCACCTGTAATTTGGGTGTCTTCATATTGTCTATATCACTGGATTGTTGAGGAGGAACTGAGATAAAATATTTAAATCATTGCCAGAGAGATGGGGGGTATTCTATCATTCAGGATTAAGTTTGGTTGTGCCAAATTCAAAATAATAGTGGCTTAAACAAGTAGATATTTATTTCTTTTATGTGCAAGTCGGATGTAGGCAATGGAAGGCTGGTGTCAAGTCTACTGCATCAAGCTCCCAAGGACCCACGTTCTTTCTAACTCCCTGGTCTAAAACAGCAGCCAAAGTTCATCCCATCATTCCTACTGTGCAGGAAGCAGGGTGAAGAAGGGAGACGAAGAGGGAGTCAGGGACCACTTGCCAGCTGCCTTTAAAGAAGGCTCCCAGGGCAACCGTGTGACACTTCCACTTTTGTAACATTAGCTAGAACTCAGTCACATGGCCATATCAAGCTGCAAGGGATGCTGGGAAATGTAGTCTTTATTCTGGGAGGCATTTTGTCCAGCCAGAAACTGGGGATTCTAATACAAAGGGAAAAGGAGATATTGGATATTAGGAGATAAGTGGAGGTCTCTACCACAGGTGAGAGGACAAAGAAGGTAGGGAGACACCCACAAATATCAGACTTTGTTTCCCCTTCTCCTCTCTCTTCTCTGTAGTCAATCACCAAATCCTATTGGTTCTACATCTTAAAATTCTCTTAAGTCCACTCTCCCCCACCCCACCCCCCGTCTCCATGGAAGGAGTCTTGTTCAGACTTCATCATTTTCTAGAACCATTACAAAGGCTCCTCACTACCCTTAATCCTAATCTGTGGTGCTTCCTTTTTACTAATGAGTTGTCTGTGACTGAGAGCCAGAGGGATGCCCACTGCCTACAGGATAAACTCTAACTCCTTGAGCACAGCCTTCAAGGCCCTATAGGACGGGCCCCAATTTCTCATTGTTTCAGCTCATATACCCTTCCCAGCAGTTAGGAAGAATATTTTACTGTTAGCTGAATAAGCCACCTCCTCTGTCTTTGAACTTGGTTTTCCCTCCACCATTTCTTTCTTTCCTTCTTGGAAAGCTCCTATTCATGCTTTAAAACCCATACCAAATGTCCTACGTGCTCTCTCTGCCAAGTTGTTAGGACTGTGCCACTGGTTTGACTGTTTGCCCTCAAATCCATGCATCACTCCTCCCCTTCTCTTTTCTACCACAGGAGAGGGGGACGGCCAACTCCTATTGGCTGTGTTTTCCAGGCTCCTGGCAAGCTGTCCTTTGGCTGGGTTTAGCAGATAGGAGACAGTTGCAGAAGACTGGAGGATAGAAGGGAGAAGCTGGGGGCAGTTCTCACCTTTTCTCTGCCTGGGATAAACATCTGGCAGCAGCTATATCTCCTGTCAGAAAGTGTACCCTCTGTGGTTCCAGATTCTGCTGGGCAGCCTTCCTGGGGGAGTCCAGCTCTGGTTTCTGGGATCTAGTAGAACCATCTCTTAAAACTATCTTTCTATTCCAGCAGAATCTGGAGTGTCTGAGCAGCTGGTAGTTTCCTAATTAGCTCCTGCTAATTTTGGGGTAGTGCTGATTTGACCTCTCAACTCCTCCATCACCTGTGTAACCAAATCTCCTTCATTAAGTTCCCACATTGTGAAATGCCTAGAACGGTTTCTATTTTCTTAACCAGATCCTAAATGAGCCAAGTGCCTGGCATAGCACCTGTCAGAGAGTGTCTGTTCAATAAAAAGCTGCTGAATGAATACACGAATGGAGCTTCCCTACTCCATCTAACCATGAGCTTCCCCAGCTCCTAGGTCACTGATTTATTACAGCATGCACTGAACTTGTGTGTTGACACATCTGTCTCTCCTATGAGACATCGTTGGTAGTTGGGGATGTAGACACAAATACCCAGGCATCCTAACTCCTGAAGTTTCTTCTTCTTTCAGCATCTGGGAGCTGGGAAGGAAAGGAGAGGGGAATGGAATGGAGAGAGGGGAAGTTCTCACTCTACAGGTCTCCCCGCCTCTCTTATTTTAAACACAGGGCTTTGCTTCTGGGTTCAGGCAAGGATTTATGAGTGTGTTTAGGCAGTAACACAAGGGGACCTTTGGCGAGAAATGTTCCCTGTCACGCTCTGACAGCCTACGGAGGGAGGCAGCTGAAAATTTCAAGAAAGGAGATTTGTCTTGAGCCAGTAGAGGCTCCAGTCCAACCGTTGCCACCCTTTAAATGCCACTGGACACGCTTGGGGGAAGAGGGAGGCTCCTATTTATCGGGTGGGATGTGTTTTGTCAGAGAGGGGGGCACTCGGATGAGTTTTTTTTTTTCTCCAAATTTCAGTTTGTTCTTCACTGAAGACAGAGCAAGGCAGTTGGAAGGATTGGAATTAGACACTAGGAGGAACTGTCATCTCATTCTTCATGATGCTGTGAAGGTAGACTCAGGGGAAGAACCTCATTATAAGCTCCTGCCAGTCTTCCTGTTCTCTCCACTCCCGCCAAGCTGGGCAGGTCTTCATTTTGGTCCTTGAGTGTGCTTCAGGGCCTTTGCACTCACAGTCTTTTCTGCCTTGGCTGACGTTCCCCTTCATTACTGGATCCTTCTTATTTAGATCACAGGGAAGCATCTCCTGCCCACTCCCTCTAAAGTGATGGCACACTGTCAGTCATTCCCAGACCATTGTCTGGTTTTGTTTTTTCATTACATTTGTTACTATTTGTAATTATCATATTTCTTTACTTCCATATCTGTTCATTTTCCATCTGAACCTACTAGATCACAGGCTTCCCAGAGGCAGGAATCCTTTCTATTGCTTTTCCCACTCATCCCTGACACCCAGGACAGTGTTTGCCTCCTAGACACTTACTAATGATTTTCTGAATGAGTGAGTAAATTAGTTACAATGTCTAAAAAGAAAGCAGCAGCTCAGAAGTGACCCTGGGTGTGCTTAACTGAGGTCAGTCTGGGAGGTCTTGCTGGCAAAGGGGGAGAATGGGCATAGAATTTGGACTCTGGATCATCGGTTGATACAGGAACTAAATGACACAGTGTCTGCAGTGCACAAAGCCCAGGGCCTGGGGGCTTATCAAGGGCTCAGTGAGTGTTGACATCTGTTAGGTTCCGATGTGCTCCCTGTCGCTCCATGTGGAGCCCCTCCTGAGCACAGCAGGGTGGGGTCTGTGCTCTCTGGACTGAAGATGGCTGGGTACCAGGCCTGGGCTCCAGGGTGTCTGAGGCGGCCCTGCCATGGAGGCTGCAGGACTCGGACCCAGGGGGCAGCTTGCTCCCGGGAGCTGGGAAAGACTGTCCACACAGACGGGGACCCTCTGAGGACCTCGTAGAGAGGCAGATGAGAGTGTGAATTCTGGCGCCAGCTGCTTGAGTTTGAATCCCAGCTCTCCTGTTTACTAGCTTGGCAGGTTACTCGACCTCTCTGAACCTCACCTCTCCTCCCGGTAGAGTCGGGACAACAGCAATACCTGCCCCGTCGGGCCTGCTCGGCTCTGTGAGGATTCCAGGAGACCCTGCAAAGCCCTGGACTAGTGCTATAGGGAGCAGTGGTTGATGACACGAACAACAGTGTCCCTATTCGTTCTCTGGGTGTTAGGGGCTGAGGCGGGCCTCTGCTCGCCTCCCCACCCGCACTCATTTGTTGACACTCTGACCCCTAGTACCTTAGAAAGTGATTGTATTTGGACATAAGACCTTTAAAGAGCGATTCAAGTGAAATGAGGCATTCGGGTGGGTCCTCAACCAATCTGACTGGTGTCCTTACAAGAAGAGATGAGACATATGGCTACACCAGGAATGCACCCATGGAAAAAAGGCCATGACGGGGCCCAGAGAGAAGACAACCATGTGCAAACCATGGAGTGAGTCCTCAGGAGAAACTCAACCTGAGGAAACTTTGATCTTGGCCTTCCAGCCTGCAGAGCCATGGCAAAATACCTACATCTCTGCTGGCGAAGCCCCCTCTGGAGTCTTTTGTTATGGCAGCCTGCGCAAGCGAATACGTGGGGCAGGACACTCGGAGGCCCAGAGGACTAGCTGTGTCCTCACCCTTTGGGACCTCCCTGTTGTGGGGACAGCCTTGGAGCAGGCCAGGCCTCCCTCTGCCTGGACCTTCCTGACTCCATCCACAGCAACCCCCTCCGACCCCAGGGTGACAGCTCTCCCGCCCCTGGAAGGTCCTCCTGAAAGGAGCCCATCACTTGGCCTGTGTCTTGGTCCTTGGGTCAGAGCAGTGCGGGGGAGCCTGAGGGCATCCTTCCTGGGATCTGTCCCTGGTGCTAGGAAAGCAAGCTAGCAAGAAGCCCATGTGCCTGGGCCGACGCAAACACATCGTCCCGCCATCAGTCCGTGGGCCTAGGACAGGCTCCACTCTTCCCACTGACCAGGTTACTGCCTTCCAAACACCAACCCCGACTCCCACCTTTGCCTCTGTCCTTGGAGTTTTATATTCCCACTTCTTCAGCCAGAGCCAGTTGCAGAGACGTAAACAGGAATGGGCCCACCTGATTGGAGCAAGAAGTGCCTGGAGGCGGGGCCAAGCAGTCGGCTGAGCGGAAGGGGAGCAGGCAGGCCAGCCACAGCGGGAGCTGGGGGTGAGTCCGGGGGCTTGCTGGAGGGCAAGGCCTGCAGAGGCTCGGGGAGCAGCTGGTCAGCTGAGGGCCTTGGCAGGGCCAGGAGCACTGCTCAGCTGGTGAAGTGATGCTCTCCTCTGATGCAGCTAATTATGCTGATTGAATTTCCTCCTTCTCTCTCCAGTGCCTCTTTCTGCCACCTCCTCTCCCCAGAATCTCCCCTCCCCTCTTTCCCTTTAGAGAGAAAGGGAAAGGTTTCCTTAATATGACTGGTAATTGTTATGCACACAGTGTCAGATGTTAATGTGAGCTGTGATTGACAGCTAATCAGCCCATCAGCTGTACAAAAAGAGTGAATAACTTGGTAATTTGATTTCCCCTGATTCCCCTGCGTGGGATGGCAGGAAAGTCTAAATTAGCAATCAGGGAGCCTGTGGCAGATCCTGGAGGGTGGTGATGAAAAGCAGGGGGCTGCGGATGCAGCTGTGGGTCCCAGTACCTTGGGCGAGAGAGCCCCTACTGGCCTCGACCAGGTGGCCGAGGAGCCTTGAGAGCTACACAGGCTAAGTGTAGAGACTGGGGCAGTGGGTCAAGTCCTTGCTGGGTGAGCTGCCCCTTCCTCGGTGGCAGCAGGGGGGAAGCCTCAGGCTAGCCTCGTGAGGAGGAGGAGAGGGGCCAGGGCTGAAGACACTCCTATCCTGTTGTCTAGGAGACCACCATGGAGGTGGGGGGGATGTGGCAGCCAGGCACCTCCCACCCCCCATCCTTGTGGAGCTGGTTGCCAGGGTTTCCACCGTGTGACCCAAATTCTTCCAATTCAGGGAAATAGTTGTCCCCTCACTCAGCTTCTGGGAGATTCCATTCAGGCAAAATGGAGCACTGCAGAAGCACATCTGGATTATCTGGTCCCATGTGAAACCATCTCTGGCCCTCTTGGGCAGGCAATAGTAGCTAGACACAGTTGACATCTCCTGGGGGCCCCCGGGAGCCCAGGGACCATGCCAAGTGTTTCGTCTGCATCCACTGTAAAGAGGAAAGAAGATTGGGTACCTGGCGCAAAGTCCCACAGTGAGAAACTGGTAGAACTGGGATTCGAACCCAAGGTAGCACCAGCTTCTCAGCTGTGGTGGCAGAGGGAGCAAGAGCCAGAGTGTCCACTTTGGCCTGGCCTCAGGTGGCCTCTTACTCCTTAGAAGGCCTCCCCACTCCCTGTGAGGTCTTAGCCCCCGAGACTCTCACAAGAGATGCTTGTGAGCATCTCTAGGCATTTGTGAATGTTTGTCCTTTCATAGGTGGGGAAACTGAGGCCCAGGGAAGACAGACAGGCCTGAGGGCACATAAAGATCTACTGACCCAGCTAGGGCCGAGACCTAGCTCTCCTCCTCATCCTGACAGTGTCCATCCCAGACTTTCCCGTGACTTAGCGCTCCTTCCACTCCTAGCCATCCTCTTCCCAAATCCCTCCCCACTGGTGGGAGCCTGCGGGGAGCTGGGGGTGGGGCTGGCAGCAGTGGAGATGCCCAAGGATGCCTCTAGGTGGCGACAGCATGTTGCTGGGTGGGAGCCAGCCCTCAGCAGTTCCACTTGCTGCAGAAGCAGCTGCTTTGGGGTTGGGGGGTGGGAAGTGGTTCTAAGAAGGGAGTGGCTGGGCCTGGGGACCAGAAGGGCTGACTGACGCTCCATCCAACACCACCAGGCCCGCCTTCAGCCTTGAAGCCCCCACTCCTTTATTGCTCTTGCTGCATGCCGCTTGGGGGTCCGGGTATGGTGGGGCGCTGGCACACTCCCTGATGTGGTTTCCCTGAGTCACTCAGTCTGATTCTCGGGCGGGGGTACCCATTCCAGTGTGCACATCGCGCATGCGCCCGTTTAGCAGACCGGTGTGCGTGTGTGGCCATGTGGGTGTGCGTGGACCCTTGTTCTTGCCGTGGTGCTCGCACTCGCAGACCAGTCTGTGCAGGGGGTTCCCACAGGCATACACTGAAGCGTGCCCTACCCGTGCTCATGTGGCAGGCCGCAGCCCATGTGTGGGGGTCGGGACCCCTCCACAGGCCCTGGACGAGTTGGGGAAGCTGGGCCTTCTTAGAAGAGCCACTTGGACGCCCAGAGATGGATGAGGGGTTTGGGGAGAGACGTGAGGCAAGCGTCACAATCTCAGTTTTCAAGAATACTTCGGAGGCTCAGTTTAGTGGGAAGCGATAGCCAGATGGGGCAGGAGTTGGTGTGAAAGCCATGGATCATGGCCTTGACCTTAACAGGATCAAGGGTGGAGAAATGGCCTTGGGAGGAGGGGCTGTGTTCAGATTTGAGTCAGAAAGAGGTGACGTCCAGGAGGGGTGGCATTTGGAAGAGTCACATCCCTGGGGACAGCTGTGGAACCTGTTCAGTTCCAGCCCACGTGCTGGCCACTGAGGGGTGTCAGCCTCTGTGTACAGATGGAGGAACGGGCTCATACGGACACGAAAAGAAGGTGCTCTAGGTCACACAGCTAGGAAGAAGAAAGTCGAGATTCTGTTTTATGCTGAAGCTCACCCTTATTTCCCTGTAGGACCCAGCAGAGGCTAGAGGAGGGGGAGGAGAAAGCGGGAGCAGCAGTCCGTCAGCAGCCAGAGCTTCCAGCAGCGCATGGGGGCAGAGTGGCGTTGAACCCTCCAAGCTACTGAGCTCAAATATTTACTTGTCTTTCATCCAACAAGTTTTGACCAGCAAAGTGCTGTGTGTGCAGCTCCACCTCCGTGAACCAAGCAGCTTAGAGCCGATCTTGTGGGGCTTGCTGTCTAGTGCTGGCGGGTGCACGCACGTGTGTGTGCACGCGTGTGCCCCCCGGGCGTGTCCGTCCACATGTGCGTGGTGGGGGAGGTGGCTGACACTAGTCACAGCACCAGCAGGAGTGATCATTGCTCACATGGATCCAACTCTTATTAATGCCCTCTATCCGCGCCCCAGCCCTGCGGTGCTGCCCTGTTCTTCCCATTCCACAGATGAGACCACAGAGGCACTGGCAAGGGAAGCAACTTGCCCGGGGTCGCACAGCTAAGAGGTCATCGGGCTGACTTCTGAACCTGGGCTGTTTGGCTTCAGGGTCAACACTTTTACTCTTCATACAATAGATACTTACTAGCAAGTCGTGATGTGTGCTGTGGAAAAAGGGCAAAGGGGAGGCTGACAGGGCGACGTATTTGCAGGGCCTTAGTGTGCACAGAGCACCGAAGAATTTGCAAAGCTCTTGCTGTTCATCATGGACTTTTATCCCTGCAGTGGCCCAGAAGGCTGAGTTAGGACCCCATTTACCGGATGGGCCGGTGCAGCTCAGAAGAGGCGAGTCACATGTCCGATGTCATGCTCCCCGGGAGGCCCGGAGCTGCCCTCGTGGTCTCCCCACTTGCCTGTTTCTGGGCTATTGAGGCCAGTCGGCTCTGTGCTCGCCCTCCGCGGTCCCTGCAGGCCGCCAGCCCCAATGTTTCCTAGTGACATTTCTGTGGTCCAGCTGCTCTGGGGGGCGAGTTGTCCCCTGGGGCAGCCTGCCACACCTGAAGGGAAGGCTGACAGGACCTCAGCTGTGAGAAGGGATTCTGCCCCTGAACTCGCCCCTTTCACTTCTTCCCCTCAATGCCAGCTGCTGCCGCCATGCTCTACTATGAAAGAAGCTGGTGGGTCTGAGGCTGCTGCCCCACGTCTCCTTGGGGCTGGGACTCTGAGATCCCAGACCCATGGGCTCCGTCTCTGGACTCCTGCTCAGCTCTGCAACCTTGGCGTCCCCACAAGGGTCAACTCACCAGCAGCACTGGGCATTTCCAGGGTGACCTCACCCACTCCTGACCCAACCTGGCCCTCAGGCTCGTGCTCTCCTCTCATCAGGGAAGACCCTGCCGACCCACTGACACAGTGTCATGGCTTGTCACTGGAAGTTGGTATCATGTACCCATTTATCAGATGAGGGAACTGATGCTTGGAGAGGGTGAGTACCTTGCCCAAGGTAAGAAGTAGAGCTGACTTCCTGGGATCCAGAGTCCATTTCCTAGAGAAAGAAAGATGTGCTGTCCCCATGCCTCCTTGTTCACCTCCCTTGTCCCCAAGGTTGGCTGAAAGCCCAGCAGAGGGCATCAGTTTGGGTAGAGGGACCTTCCTGGTAAAGCTCATTAGAGCGGCCCAGGGGAGCTCTTGTCTCGAGTCCAAGCCTGGATGGCTAGTGTAGGGTGATGTGAGAGAGGGGAGAGGGGATATTTAGGATAAACTGAGTCAGAGGCCAAGAGCATGAGGACCAGGCTGGGTCGGGACATGAACTAGAGGCCGAAGGGCAGGAAAACTCATGGCTGTCCTGTACAAATAGTGGGGACGGGAGCCTGGTCAGTTTTGCTTGAGAGCCTTCCCCTGTGGCAGGGCTAATGGGATGGGTGGGGATGGACACCCTAATTCATTCTACCTCCTCCTGCCCATTTTTCTGTAGAGTTTGGAGATCAGCCATCCTTCCTTCCGTGGGCCTGGGGCTATTTCCTTTGCACATTCAGAAGTTGGTAAGTTCCTCTTAATGTGTGATAAAACTGCATGCAATACTCTGCAGAGGTCTGGCCAGAGCAGATGCAGGGAGGCAATCACCTCCTTTAATCTATAAATCATACTCCTATTGATGTAGCCTAAAATTAACTAAATTTCTTCAACATCTGCCTCATTCTGCTGGCCTGTTTTCATCTTGTGGTCATCTAAGGACACCAGAGCTTTGCCCTCACACAAGCTCCTATCATGTAACTGTCCTGGTGAGTGACAATTCTGTTACACAACAGTCCTGAGGAATGTGGTTTGTAGTTAGTAAGTGGGGCCTCCTCCCTCCTCCTCCTGACCATTTATGGACTCTGAGATCTGGGCAGTTGCCTCACTGGCTGGCCCACCACTGTGTTCTCTCTGGCACGTCTAGTGTTCCCTCTGTATTTTTGTCCTGCCTATTTCCCTCCACCCTATCATGGTTCAGGAACCACAAACTCACCCTTTGCTTTTTTGTCTCTCTTGTCTTTCTTGTCTCTCTCTCTGGAACCAGCCATAGTAGGAGAAAGTCTAAATTAGAGAGCCCGATACAAATGCTAACCCATCTTTTCCCAAGGGGCTGCTTTAGCACCCCCCCCCCCCCAGGCCTAGAAGACCTACCATGTGCCATTCAGGGGGTAAGACATGACTTGCATGTGTCATATGCCTGACTCCAAAGTTCTACAGAAAAAAGGGCAGGGGGGAGATAGAATGAATTAGAACACCCCATCCATCCATCCATCCATCCATCCATCCATCCATCCATTTATTCTTCCAGTAAGTATGTATTGAGCACCTATGCTGGCCAGGCACTGCTGTGAGCACTGGGGAAACAGGAGAGAATAAGATAGGAGAAACTTTTATAACTAATGGCATTCAATTGGGCTGACAGATGAGATAACTGAATAAAGATAGAAGGGGAGAAGCCGGCGGGGAGATGGGGGAAGGAAGCCACTTTAGTCAGAGACAATATAGCACACTGGTTAGGGACCCAGACTCTGAAGCTAGGATACCTGGGTTCGAACCCGAACCCTCTCTGTGTGACCCTTGATGAGCTCCATGCCTCAGTTTGCCTACCCGTTGGTTGTTATAAAGCACCTGCTGCCGTGCCCGGCACCTAGTGAGTGCTTCTTACTACATGGGGGTGGTGTAAGAAGCTTTCCTGGAAGAGGTGATATTTAGGGTTGAATAGAAGCCAGACATATCCAGATCAGGAGAAAGAAAAACAGCAAATGCAAAGGCCCTGAGGCAGGAAAATGTTTGGCTTGTGTAGGGGACTTGAAAGAAGGCCGGGCCCGTGTGGTCGGATTTCTGGAGATCAGATTTAGGAGGGGCCAGTTAAGTGGTCTGTCTTGGAGGACACTGTCCCTGGTTGGATTCTAAACTAAGGCCAATGGGGCATCAATGAAGGGTTCTAAATTTTCAGACTTGAGTGTGCTGTATGCGGGGTGGAGTTTGGAGGGAGTCAGGAGGAGGTCGGCAGCCAAGCCTACAAGGGGCTCTGAGCCAAGGCCATAAACCCAGCCAGGGGACTTGTTCCAGTAAGGTTGGTGGGAGAAGCACCTCCCCACTGTTCCTGAATCTTCTGAATCCACCAGGGCCTTGAAGGGAGAAGTGAAGAGGCCTGGAGCAAGGGATGTTATTTTGCATCTTAATTGCACGCTAAGCAGGCCCGTGGGCAGGGCCAGCTGCAGAGCGTTAGCTGCCACAGAACTCCAGTGACTCAGGCCGCAGAGCCTTAAAATATTTATTTTCTGCTGCATTTGGCATTCAGTGCCTGCCAGGGAGCCACCTCTGGGAAGCAGGATGCGGAAGCAGGTAGCTGTTGGCAACAGCAGTCTGGAAACAATGCAGGGCTGCAAGGGTCCTGCCTCGGGAGCAGGGAGCAACGTGGGTGTGCACGTGGGGTGTCATCCCCATGCGCATTGGTGGCCGATGCCTGGCTTGCTTAGCTGGCCGGCCCTCCCAGGCACCTCTGGGAGTTCGAGGCTCCCTCCATTACAAATTGATTTTCCACTTTATAGCCTGGGCACCTGGTTTGCAGCCCATCTCACATTCCTTTTGGATCCATTTAAGGAAAAGAAAAGTCTAACTTCGAGTCCTGGACACATGAGGCTGTGAGTGGGTGTGTTCTGGGAGTGTGTACATAAGCTGCTTTGATATGAAGCCCTGACTGTCCCCAGGGGGGCATGGCGGTGGGCAGGGTCGCAGTTAGCAGGGTGGAGGAGCTGTAGTTCACTCCCAGCCCTTGCCAACACTGCAATGTCGGTTAAAGCTCCATACCCCATTGCTCTCCATCTGAAAAACAGGGCTAACGCCCCTCCACCTCACATGCTGTCCTAAGTCTTAGATGAGGCTACTTACTCATGCAAAGCACTTGGCCCCATGCCTAGCTTGGCTTGGCTGGTCCCGAAGTCTCCATAAATGGGGGGTATTATTATCGGTGCATTCTGTAGGGTGTGAGCCGGGCTCATAGGGATGGGCTCCGTATGACCTTGTGGGGAAGCTGACCACTGACTCTCAGACACCTGGATCCCCGTGAAGGGCTCAGGCTGGAGACAGGCAGCCTCATTTTTTTCTCATAGGCATGACTGCTAGGGGGATGGGGTGGTAGGGAAGCTTAAATGTTTGATGACTCAGTTCCAGCATTTTTATTTCAGAGAGTCTGCTGAGGCAGGGAGCGGGGCTGGATTACCATGAAGTGCTCCTAATTTGCACAGAGAGATAAGGGGCTCATCATAACTGAGAGAGGGGGACTGTTATTTCCAAGCAGCTGCTGTGAGCGGGTCCTAGGTGAGGCAGAGTCTCTGTGCTGGGGATGGGGGTGCCTGCCTGCACTCTGCCTCAGTGGCCCTGCGAGAGGTGACCTCTGTCCTGGCCACCACAGCAGGAGGTGGCAGGGGAGGGACAGACCCTCCTAGACAGAGGTGCTTGGGACAGAGACATGGATGCAGAGAAGCCTGAACTCGTATTTCTGAAAACTGGACAAGTTACTGAGTGTTATGGATGCCCGCCTGCCTGAGGGATACAGGGCTATAAACTGGGGGCTGGGCAGCCCTGTATCCCTGCCCTCCCCCAGGACCCCCCAACCCTGAACCTGACTGAGGGTCTGTGGGGGGATGATCCAGATGCTTTTTTCACTAGGCTGCCTCAACCTGCAGTCTGGGCTCGCACTGCTGAAGGGACAGAAGGCAGATCCTGGGAAGAATTTCTTAAGGAAGCATCAAAGAGGCTGCCTGTGTGATCCCAGCCTCAGCTGGCCTTTAGGGAGAGGCCTCTGGCTGATGCCCCCTTTCCCCAGCAGACACTGGCTTTGAGGGGTCAACTGGACCTGACAAGGAGAGAGAAGTCGCTGAACTTTCTTGGGCTATGGAGGAGGTGAGGTGGGCAGCAGAGAAGTCAAGGGGACTTCATTCTAGGGGGACAAGTTCCTCACATCTGAGCATGGACATTGTCTTGAGGGCTTCTCATAGTAGTCTCAAGAAGTAGGAGTCATCAGCCCTATTCTACAGAGAAGGAAACTGAGGCATAGAGAGGGCAATCCCAGGAGGAGTGCCAGGATGTTGCTGTTCAGGCCTGGGATGCTGAATGCTGTCCCTTAGGACTGCTGCCTGTGGGATGGCTGCAGAAGAGGAGGCCTCTCACAGAAGTTGAGGCCATTGCCCTGGGCAGCAGGAAGGATAGCTCTGCTGGTGTGGGTCTGGGAGCCGAGCAATGTGCAGTGAGTGGGCTCATGGAAGCCACTTCTCTGCCGGTCTGTCCTGCTGCCCAGCAGGTGCATCAGCGCAGGCACAGTGGGCAGTGACTGCAGAGTGGGAAGAGTACTAGACAGGAGTCTAGCCTCCATCCAGTCCATAAACATTTATTGAGCACCATCGCACTACCCCATTCAATCCCACATCAGTTCTGTGAGGGGGACACTCATTCTGTGGTTCACTGGTTCTAAGATACAGTCTTAGAGGTGGGAAAGGTATTCTGGTCCATGGGGTTATATTGGAGAGCATTTTTCCTTCTCAGTGATCAGTGCAACAGTGACATGTTTTACATCAATGAATAGTTCTGTGAAATACAGTTTCCCAATTTTGCAAATAAGGAAATAATAATTATAATAGTGTTAATACACTTGTTGAGTGTTGAACACATGCTAGGCACTAGAGTAAGAACTTTATTATTGTGGTATTATTTCCATTTTGCAGATGAACAAACTGAGGGTAAAGAGGACTTGAGCTCACACAGAGCATGAATGGTTGAGCCTGGATTGGAACCAAATCCAGCTGACTCCAGCTCCTTGGGTTCTGGATGCAGTGAGGGTGCCCTGGGGGAGAGCTCTCCTGCTCAGACCTCAGCAATCTGGCACAAGGGAGGAAGCCTCACAAGCTGAGATGGCTTTGGGGGTCCCTGAGGAACTGCTGATGAGGGTGGGGTCAGGAAGGGGGCATGTCCAGTATTTTCACTTTAAGTGTCTCTGCTGCTAGCATTTTCACCCTGTAACTAACTCAGCCTCATGCAATTCTGCCCTAAACATAAAAAAATAACCAGTTGACAGGGTGGTTTGACAGTTTGTTTTGTCGACCAGTTGCCAGTTTGTTTTCATTTCTCCACTGACACAATCCTCCTACTTTTATATGCTATAAGTCTTAACCCTCATAATGGTCTGGACTGTGATACAAAGTTTGAATTCACATTTCCCAGAGGATTTTGGAATAACTGTCAAGGGACATGTGACAATATGCCAAGAACGAGCAACAGTAGAGAAGGAATTTATAGCGCAATACAAAGTTCATTTACGAACATGCATCCTAGTTTTTGGAAACAGATACTTCGGAAGGAGGAAATTCTAGTAAAAATTGAAGAAGTACAATGCTGGACAAGAAGTCGAATCCATGAGCAAAAAGAAATGTATAATACTATGGCCAAAAGATTCTGAAGAGAAGTGCATAGGAACAAGCTACTGAATAAAATCAGTTATTTGCATAACATTGCCATGAATCTATAAATACTTAAAATATATTAAAATGCTTTGTATTTTGCAATACAGCCTTTTTAAAAATAAGGATCTTATTTGTTTGTTTATTCATTTATTTATTTATTTTAAAAGAGAGAGTGAGAGAGAGTGCGGGCAGTTGAGGGGCAGAGGGAGAGAGAGAGAAGAGAGAGGGAGATTGTCTTAAGCAAACTCTGCACTGAGCACAGAGCCCCAAGGCAGGGCTCAAATCTGAGATCATGACCTAAGCCTAAATTAAGAGTTGGATGCTTAACTGATTGAGCCACACAGGCGTCCCTGCAATAAATACTTTTAAATTTTATTCTTCATTGTTTGTGTTTCATTATGTCTTTTTAAAGGAATGTCCCTCTTATTTTTTTGTGTTTTTTTTTTCTGTGGTGACAAAACTGCCTTAGGGCCAATTAGTTTTGTGGTGAGAATATGGCAAAAATGTGTACAGCAAAGATGCTTATGGCAAAACTACCTAGAACTGGAAGGTGGGTGGAGTGACTGCAAGGGAATGCTCAGGAATGAAGGCTGAGGGTGCAGAGGAAAGTGACAGGGGAGCTTGACAAAGGACATGACTATTGGCTCTCCCACCTCTTTGCCACCACTTCCCTCCTTTCCCTATTACTTTGCCACTGTCTTGTACACCATCACCTTCTCCAGGCAGGGGATGAGGTCATGTATGTATATCCAAGGTGACATCAGAAGTCATGGGATCAATGTACCTCAAATGGCTCTCCCCAAGAAATGACTGAAACCTCAAAACCCTATAAAGACAAATCCCTAAACAGGAGAGCCATGGGCAGGTATGTAAAGGGGCTGATGGTAGAGCCTCATAACATGTGATGGGAAGGCCAATTAGCTTTGGAGTGTAAGGCCCCAGAGAGGAGGCAGGAGTGCATGATGGGCAAGAATGTAGATGTCAAAGTCATATAAAATGTTGTTCTAATCTGGGCTCCTCCATTTACTCCCTGTGTGGCCCAGGCAAGCTTGGTGAATTCTCTGAGTCTTGGTTTCCTCATCTATACAATGGAAATAATAATTTTATTAGTTGCCTACTGCTGCATACAAATAACCATCCCTCCCCCAAATTTAGCAGCTGAAAACCATTTACATTTATTATCTTGCAGTTTTTCTGGATCAAGAGCCTGCTGTGGCTCAGCTGAGTCTTCTGCTCAGGGAGTCTTACCGTCAAGGTGTCACTGGGCTGTGGTTTCATCTGAAGGCTGTGCTGGGGAAGGGTCCACTTCCTAACACATACATGGGTTGCTGGCAGGTTCAGTTCCTCAAAGACTATCAGCCTGAGGGTCTCAGTTAACCACTGGTTGGTTGGCTGGAGGCTGTCTTCAGTTTCTTGCCACATGGGCCTTTCCAGCTTGCTTTGTCATGAAGAGCCAGAGAGAGAGAGGGCAAATGAAATCAGTCTTTTATAACCTAGTCTTAGAAGTGACACACCTTTGCCCTACTCTATTATTATTCATGAGAAGCAAGTCACCAGGTCCAGCCCACTCTCAAGGCGAAAGGATTATTACACAAGGTATCATTATGTGAACATCAGGAGAGGGGATCACTGGGAGTCATCTCAGAATACAATAATATCTATTTCATGGGAAAGTCGTAAAGATTAAATGAGTATGGGCACGTAGGTAATTAGCATGGTACCTGGCATGTAGCATCAGCTCAATAAATTGACTACTGTTATTTGGCTGTTATTCTCAAAGCCAGCCTGGGCTGAGGCTGAGAGAGGACAGAATCCAACCACTATCTTTAGTTATCAGCCCAGCACCAAGCGATATCTACTCACCTACTCCAATCTCCATGTAGGCAACTCCCATGTTTCCATGGGCTCACTCCAGTTTTTCTCCAATCAGCTGTGAGCTGTACTTCCTTGAATGCCTCCTCCTTGTTTGCAGAAAGGAGAGCACCCACCCTCGCTGGGCTGACAGTCATGAACAGCCCACTAGCATTGTCTATCTCATAGAACTTGGTGGGGGCGTGGCTACAAAATGAGGTTTAGATTTCTTAGATACAGCAGTGGAAGGGGTTCTATTTTTTTAACCTGGAAGTAAAAAAATTGTGAAGTTTACATTATTGCAAAATAAATAGAACTGTGACTTCTGTTTCAGAATTGCTGTAGCTCCTTTATGTACTTCTGGCAGTTCTAGCATGTTACTGACAATTATAAGATTTTCTCTCCTTCTGGAAAATTGAGGGAGGGGGTCATGTGACACCTTCCTGCTCTGAATGCTCTGTTCATTAAAGATGAGGAAACCATCACTCAGAGTGGTTTGGTGATTGGTCAAGATCACAAAGAGGTAGAACTGGGATTTGAAGCCAGTGTGGTGGTTCCAAGCCCATGCATGGTCTTTATATTACATCCATTCATTCGTTTATTCAGGAAACATTGCTTAGTCTCAGCTATGCACTAGTTTCTGTGCCAGGCACTAGGAATAGGGAGAGGAAAAAATTTTATTTCAGCCCTAAAATGCTCAATGCTCCTCTTTTCCCCTACTCCCACTGGATTATGACTTTTCCAAACAGACCCCCCAGTTTCTCAATATCTCTCCTTCCCCATGTCTATTATATGGTTTTTGGATTGTATTTAGATAGATATATCTATCAGTCATTGGTTGGGTGGAAATGCCGCAGGAAATGGCTTTAAGGTCTCAAGAGAGAAGGATCTGAGAGGATACAGATTTGGATGGAAGGTGGTCAGAGGCCTTGGAGAAAAATGAAGAATGCGATCTACAGATGCAAGCAGCTGCTGGATTTTTAACAACAGGCCCTTTTCTATGCCTTGACAGTGCCAGACCTCTCTGTTCTCCCCTCTCCCTTCCATGGCCCTTGAGGAGTTAAACCCAAGCCACTGCCTTCCTGCCCAGTGAGCCAGGTGATGGGATTGCAGTTAATGGCAATTTGAACAAGTTTGGTCAACTAGAAATACATAAGGAGATTGAAACATGAAAATGCCCTCGAAATTTATACAATTGATATATTGTAGCTCAGCCAGCTGTTAACTCCATTGTATGAAAGATGGAAGAAATAATTTGTAACGAGCCTCACATTTGTTTACTGAACCTTTGCAAAGGAGGACATGGAGGAGTCAACCATGTCACTAGGAATACCTCCACCCCTCCAACCCTCCATCAGACCCCCCAGAGCAGTCCTTCAGCCAGGCATGAATTGCTGCTTAGTGGGACATTTGTGTGCTAGGTACTAGGCACATGGTGGTGAACAACAAGGGAGAGAGTCTTGCCCTCTGGAGCTTACTTACTAACTAGTGGGAGAGAGATTCTAACAAAGGAATTAGAGTAATTAGAGTCAGGCAGTGAGAAGTGCTCTGGAGAAAAGAAGTCAGGCTAATGGGGTAGAAAGAGAGGGGAGTTGGTGAGGGGGGAGACTAGGAGAGCTTCCAGACACTGGGGCCGAAATAGTTCTTGAGATGGTGTAAGTGCAAGCCTCACCGGGCTCACTGCTCTAAAACTTCCTGCTCCATTTACTAGCTGTGCATCTTTGGGAAAGTGACTTAACCTCTCTGAGCTTCTGATGTCTCATCTGTAAAGTGGGAATAATAATATCTGTCATGGGATTATTTGAGATAAAATGTATTAAATCTCATTGTTCACTGTTATATATATATTATATATATATATGAATTGTTAGGATTGCAATTACAATGCAAGGTCATTCATACATTCACCAAATATTTATCATGTGCCTTCTGTGTGCATTAAGGGGCACTCCACTCCTAATCTGCTATTCTGAGAGAGGACAGAACCCAACCACTATCTTTAGTTATGAACCCAGCACCAAACAATATCTACTCACCTACCCCAGTCTTCATGTAGGCAACTCCTATGTTTCCATGGCCTCACTCCAATGTTTCTCCAATCAGCTGTGAGCTGTAATCACATCCAATCACCTAGAACTGGAAGATGGGTGGAGTGACTACAAGGGAATGCTCAGAACCATAGAAACAGTTTACAACCATCGAAAGACTTTGGCTCAGTTGAGACTGGGCTGGGATATTTAAATAAGACTTTACCAGAGTATTGGGGGGTGAAAACAGGGAAATAAACACAGTAAAATTTGTAGATTATATATAAATGAACATGTTCATATGTCTGTGTGTATGTGTGCATATTTGTGTGTGTATGGGGGCTGTTAGAGGATCATGCTTCATCTCAGGGGACAGGGTGACTACCCCATTTGGGGTCTGTAATATTTCTAAACTTCTTACATCCCATCACCCCATGGCAAGGAACAGCACAGAGACTGCCATTCCCATTTGACAGATGACCCTGGGACTTCCTCGGATCTCTGGCTTAGAAAAACCAGCAGCACACAGCACTAGCTCCTGTCCCATATCCCTCACACAGTACCTCATATGCCCCCCCTTCTGCCTTGACTTCTCAGGGCTCCAAACCTGACAAGTTCTGTCTCCTTTCTTCTGGGGGCAAGGGAGGGCCTGGCCTGGCAGGGAGCTGGTGTGGCTCTCCCCACCCTGACCAGCCTGCCTGTTGTTTCTGGCTTCAGTCCTGGGTATAAACAGCTGGCAGCATCGTCCTCAGCTTGGGACCGCAGAAAGAGCTTTGCAGTCACAATCTGGGTATGACCGGGTGGGGCTTGTAAGCTCTCAGAGCCTCAGTTTTCACATCTGAATATGAAATACATTCATAACTTCCCCCAGCTAGTAGGGTAGTCATTAGGGGTAAAGGAATGATGGACATGAAGCCCCCGCACAAGGCCTGGCCTCTAGGAGGTGTTGAGGGACTACTCATTCCCTTCTCCCCAAATGCTGCCACTACTCCCAGACAGAGAGGCTTTTGGTTCTGACTGGTTCCTCCAGGACAGCATCTGAATACCAACTTTGGTCCAGGAGAGTGGGGCCCCAGCTCTCCCTCCAAGTTCCTGCCAGGCTCCTCCTTCCGCGGGCAGGCCCATGCTATCTCCTGTGCACATCCAACTGACAGGAGCCTTGAAGGTACTTAGTCAAGGCTGCGTGGCCCCTGATGCTCTGACACTGCCATACAGCTCTGGAGTGTTGCTTCTGCCCAGAGACAGCTGTTGGACCTCCTCTCACTAACCTCAGGGTGGGCCTGTTGAAACAGAAGAGCTAGTAATCACGCTGAAACCCGCAGAAGGTTGCACCAAGTGCTGGAAGGGTTTCCTAGAATTGATCATGTGCATTTGTGGCGTTGACTTTTTACTCCACTTGGACAGGAATTCTTGTGTGGGTAGCAGCAAAGAAGAAAAGTGGAAGAGCTGTTAAAGGAAAGAGGCTGGATGGGCTTAAATAAGCCACATGGTTGTGGACTCCCAGGAAGGTAGGAAGGTAGGAATCCTGGCCACATGGTTGACTCTTCTCTGTTCTTTTTTTCACAAATATTCAGTAGATAAATGTGAGGTTGGTTACAAATTATCCTCACCTCCATGTGCCTCTCTCTGGTTGTTCTACCTGTTCTACCTGCTGGTCTCAGTTGCTAACACCTTCTAGAGAAGAGCCAGACCTTGGCCCAGAACCCTTCCACCAGCTCACTCCATTCCCATCCACTGCTGGTGCACCACACAGGATTCCGATGTCTTGGGACAAAAACTTCCATCCATTCGCATGTATTCTGTTCTCTGGAGCTGCACATGGTGAGCGTTATCCCTCCTACCTGTGACATCTTTTAGAGCCATGGTTCTCAAACTTGACCATACCTTAGAATAACCTGGGCAGTTTTTAAAAACTACCAATGACTGAATCACCTCAGACCAACTGAATCAGAATTTCTGGGAAAGAGGTCTGGGCATGGGTATTTTCTAAAGGTTTCTCCATATGATTCTAAGAAGTAGTCAGTGCTGAGAACCATAGACTCCCCCTATCCGCATCTCACAGGAGCTACTTGCAACTTTCATGGGATTCAGTTTTCAGACCTGTAATTATGCTAGCCACTTCACTATTCTGTCCACTTCGTGTCACTAGTCAATATCACTTGGAAACTTGACTTCTTATGCTGACTGTCTAAGGCAAGACCAAACCTCCTTTGCTCATGATATTATATCTCTATTAATATGACCCTTAATCACATACATTTTTTTCTGTCTATATCCTGCTGTGTGGCTTATTTAAGCCCACCCAGCCTCTTTCCTTTAATAGCTCTTCCACTTTTCTTCTCTGCTGCTACCAACACAAGAATTCCTGTCCAAGTGGAGTAAAAAGTCAACGCCACAAATACACATGATCAATTCTAGGAAAACCTTCCAGCACTTGGTGTAACCTTCTACAGGGTTCAGAGTGATTATTAGCTCTTCTGTTTCAACAGATCCACCCTGAGGTTAGCTCCATCCATCGCTTCTGATTTGAGATGCACATAACAGGTATCTAACTCCCATACATTCGATACCTGCTCTTAAACTTAAATAACAGATTCCATTAAAAGAGCATTAGCATGGCAGTCCCGTAATTAATCTTCTCCGGAGAACTAATAGTTCAGAAGGCACGTAGTGGAGCAAGGGCATCATACATCACTAAGCTCATTTATCCTAATTGATTTATCTAAGAATTGCTGGGGCAGTCAACCTTGTGCCTGGTGACCCGTGGTAGGGGCCCCATGGGTGCCTGGAGTTGGGGGAAAGGAGCAATGTGCAGGAAACTAGGGCTGGCAGGGTCTGGCTTCATCCTGATCACAAGGCAGCAAACAACATAATGGGCCAGCTTCAGAGGCAGGCCAGCCCAGGAAGCTTTTAGAGTCTCTCAGCAACACTTCTAGTGCACCCAGATTACACACGGAGCTATTTCACATCATTAAACCCCCCAATTTTGTCCCTGAGTGCTGCGCGCTCCCTGCATCAGGCTGGGCTTCAAAGTAACTACTTTGCCAAAGCAGGTGTAGCCACTGCGGCAGGCTGACCCTGGGGCACAGGGACACATTTGGTAGCTGTTTGTTTGCTCCCTGGCCTCCCAGCCTTGGAGCTGGGAATGATGTGATGGGGACTTGTGTCTGCTCAGCCTGCCTGATTAAGTTCCTGTTGCTATTGGTGCAGGAGGGGAGGGAGTGGACATTACTGAGCTTCCAGAGACACCAGAGGTCGCTGAGGTAATGATCTCCCTGCCCTCGTCATCCCCTTCAGCCCCAAACCCATAATTCCTCAGGCTGGCCAACAGCAGGTGGGCATTGGGAATGATCCCTTAGTATAGAACAAGCCTGGGCTATATGTGATCCTATACCCATTTTCTGTAAGAAGCAGGAAACAGGGAGCCAACAAGGCAGAGTGGAGCCTAAGGAGACAGACCCTTGTGTGCCAGGTGACACTCTCTCTGGTCTCCTGGAGCTCTTCTGCTTGGTGCTCTGTGCCAGTACTGACACTTTCCTAAATTCATCTGGTTTTCTCTCATAACCTTCCATGTGGAGCCATTCCTAATGTCTAACCCATAAGATGTATTTAATTCTTCTGCAACCATTTCCCAGGTATCATCTGCATTCCGCTTCCTTTGTGTCTGGGCTCCAGCCCATTCTAAACTCCATTCTTGCAATCTCCATCCTCCCCAGTTTCTCCCTCCATTGGCACAAGCTGGGCGGGCCCCCAGACTATAATCCCCATTGCCAGCCCCTGTGTAATTACCTTGGTTTATGTGCCACTTCTGCATTGTTTTCCTGGTTGTGTCTCCCAAGTCCTAGCTGGAAACAGAGTCCTGCCCTGCATACCAGCCCATCTGTCTAGAGCACAAATGCACCCAATCCCCATCTAGTTTTTGCCAGCTTTGTCCTCTCTTCAGGGCTGAATCCTGCTTTCTGTATCCCTGGCTAAATCTGGCAGGCCACAAGTAATCATGATGTTCCTATCCACTGACCCAAGTACCATTTTTGTATCATGCCCACTAGATATGACAGATCCTTGTATATTTGACCAAGCTCACACCCTTGGAACCTGAAAATTCTGGATCCTGTGTTTGCCCTTTACTCACTTTTCCTGCTATAGTTCCAGCTTGCAGGAAGGCTGCAGAATGAGGGACATCAGCAGACTCAGTGGCTCATGCCTGTGCTACCTTGGGCAATTCCCTTTCTTTAAGCTTCAGTTTCTTTATCTGTGAGATGAGAAGGTTGGAAATAGTGATTCCTGGGTATTCTTTTACCTTTGAAATAAGATGGAAAACAAGAGACCTTGAAGACAAAGAGGGATTAATATGGTGGTCAAATCAAGCTGGGTCTGCTCTCCCCTCTGCCTGGGGATTCCACATCATGCAGAACTTGGCAGTGGATTTACAGAAGACTCAGCACAAGGGCCCTGGGCTCTCACCTTTGGAAAATGGTGCAATTTAATGGTAATACAATTACAGATGTGCTGAGATTGAAACAGCCCATCTTATCTCAAACTCATCTTCCCCACCAAGTATCAGGGCAGGTGCTGATCCTTAATAGCTGCTGAAATGAATTCACCAGGCAGCTGGGAGCTCCTAGAGAGGAGATCTGTGTGTAGAGAAAGAGAGAATGGGAGGGGGAGGAGAAATGGAGAGAGGGAGGAAGGGAGTAGGGAGAGAGTGAGAGAAAGGGAGAGGGAGAGAAACAACATACAAAGAAATGGGGCGAGATGGAAGGAGGGATGTAGGGGGATGGCAAAGAAGGAGGGGGAGAGAAGCAGGCAAAGAGAAAAAGAGACAAAACAGGAAAGAAGAGGGATCTTGGAAGAATGAGAGAGAGAAATAGAGAGGAAGAATAAAGTGGTGAGAGAGGAAAAAAAGGAGAAAGTGTAATGGAGAGAGACAATGAAATAGAAAGACTGGGAAAGACCATTAAAGAGACAGAAGAGGGAGGGCAGAAAGGGGAATAGAGAGATGGAGTAGGCTGGGATTTCTGGGGACAGAGAAGGAGAGAGAAGAGAGAGAGGATGGAGGGAGGGAAAGAGAGATTGAGAGTATCAAGGAGGAAGGAGGGGTAGAGAAGGAGGAGGCAGGGGAAGAAAGAAAGGGACATGACAGGAAGGTGAAGGGGGTGGTGATGATGTGACAGAAAAAGAAACTGAGGAAGAGGAAGCTTGCGTAAAGGGAATAGAGATGGGCCTGTATTTCTAAAACATTTAGCTTCTCAGATCCGCCAGAGCCTCTGTGTCATCATGAGAGTCCAAAGAAGAAAGGAAAGAAAAATCATGAAATGACTAGTGGAAATGCGGTCCTCAGGAAGAAGGCAGCCGCCAGAGAGAGTGAGCACAAAGAAGGCACATGAGGATTGGATCCAGAATTAGAGAGAGGATTGGGAGCTCTGGAAAGAAGGAAAATGTAATGATCCAAGACCCTAGAATGGGCACAGCTCCCCAGACAATCAGCCAGTCCCTCTAGCCAGTACTCATTTCACTCACTGGCAATTCTGGGACAGCTTGGGTTCAGCACCGCGGACAGCCACAAGCCTTCCCTCAGTGGGGCTTCAGACTCTACAGACCAGGGTAGCAGCGACAGCAGCCCCTTCCCACGTTGGCCCCTGGCTTCTCCTGAAAATGGCTCTTTTGGGTGGTTGGAATGCAGGCTTGTGAGCTGCTGAATAGATCAATTATTTTTCAGAACATGGTTTTGATCTCGATGTTACTTCACTGGATCACTGAGTGGAAAGGGCTCGCAGAGAAAATGGCATTTTTTATAACCCTGGCAAAATGTTCCCGCACTGATGAGATGAGCCACCCTGCGAGCGCGCGCGTGTACATATGATACATAACTAACCAGAAGCATAATCTTCTAAATTGAAAGCCATAATGTTTGCTGTTGGAGCTAAATATTAACAGGGCGTTGTCTCCCAATGACCCTCGGGAGGCAGCTGACTTAGCGGGAGGCTGTCGTCATATTCAAGCAACTTGATTAAATTCCTTTCTGCCATCAGAATTAAGAAATGAATAGTTTTATGAGAGTCATGCCACAAAGGACAGGGAAATGAAGTGCTTGGGAAAGAGGGTGGGGCAGTGTGCCTGCCAGTACCTGCCTTCTACTTCTGGGGGGAGCAGCCTCACACATCCTGGGGCAGGCTAAGGACTACAGCTGACTGGCTGCTGGGTGTGATAGCCACCCTCTCCTTCCTGCTGACCCGGCTTTGCAGCTTCCTTTCCCCTCCATTCATCTGAGAGCACAATAGATACACGGGATCTTTATCAAGAGGCCTTCCAATTATTCATATTGGAGGCAGGAAATGTAGAGGCTTAAATCATGACCTCTGGAGCTAAACTACCAGGGTTCAAATCCCAGCTCTGCCAGTCACTGGCTGTGCAATCTAAGACAAGTCATGCAACCTCTCTGTGTTGAACTTTTTTAGCTATAAAATGAATTTATGGGGGTGCCTGGGTGGCTTAGTCCATTGAGTGTCTGACTCTTGATTTCGGCTCAGGTAGTGATCTCAAGGTCGTGGGATTAAGCCCCACCTTGGGCTCTGAGCTCAGCATGGAGTGTGCTTATTACTCTCCCTCTGCTCCTCCCCACTCTCTCAAATAAGTGAATAAGTAGAGGCACCTGGGTGGCTCAGTCATTAAGTCTTCAGCTCAGGTCATGATCTCAGGGTCCTGGGATCAAGCCCCACATAGGGCTCTCTGATCAGCAAGGAGCCTGCTTCTCCCTCTCCCACTCCCCCTGCTTGTATTCCCTCTCTCGTTGTGTCTCTTTCTGTCAAATAAATAAAATATTTAAAAAATTAAATGAATAAACAAAATAAAAAAATAACTTCTTATACTGCTCCCCCTCCAGAGCTGTTGTAAGGATTTAATGAGTACTAAGATGCTTAGAACAAGGCTTAGTAGATTGTAATTACTACATAAGCATTTGTGCTATTATTATTATATGATTCAGATTATTGAACTATATAAAATTGGTGCTTTGTAGATAAAATATCCAATATTGACAACTATATATGAAGTTTGTGAAGCAAAATTTTTTCTTCCGTGGCTGCTTGTTTTTGCCCCATGGCCCAGACACAGCCTCCGCAGCATTGCAAAGGTCTGTTACTTGAAGACATACTATCAAGGTGCTATTTTTGTACTCAGAAAAAGTACTTTTTTATTAGAAAAATACCAGTTAACCTCAGGCTCAGAAAGTTTAATTTGTGTTTGTTCTGGAAGAAGGAATGTAAGGGAATTACTGTTTATTGGTCACCTTACTAAGCATCATGCCCTGTGTGCCTATATTGCATTGTCCCAATAATTCTTTGTAGTGGGCACCTGGACCTGTTTTACAGATGAGGTTCAGGGAAGTTGAATGCTTTGTTGAAATCCACATAGCCAAGGCAGCAGAAAAAGAAATCAAACCCACTGTATCATTGTGGAGAAAGAGAGTGAGGTGGAATGCACATTTGATGAACTCTGGCTAACCTTCTCCATTCTTTTTCTTTGGTTTCTCCTCCTACCTTTGTCCCAGAAGACCTCTGTGTCTGTGTCTCCAACTCAGGCCTCTTTCTTTTCCCTTTTCTAAAGTTATGAAACTATAAGATCATGTACAGCCCTACTGCCTATCCAGGAAGCCCACTCTGTCCTTTAATAACCTGGTTTTAGGAAGAACCATGTTGAAATGGGTGGCCCAAAACTTCTGGGAAAGCTGCTCATGAAAATAAAATTCTTTCCATAGTAAACAGTCCAGAAAAAAATGGGAGGAAGTAGGAATTAACAGAAATGGAATGAGTGGGCTGGTGAGAGGAAGACTTGGAAAAGTCCCCTAAAACCTCATTTGTATTGAGAAAGAAATAGTCATAGGAGAATGGGAGGGAGGTAATGTAGGAAATCCCATTACCCTTACTTTGAGTCTATTTTTTTGTTCCAGAGAGAAGCATGCAGAAGGCATTCTGTTCTGATCATGCATAGATCAGATGAGACTGAGCTGGGGATCTATCTCTAGTGGTTCCTAGGAGGGTGAAGGAGAAGAACGAGTGCCCTAAACAATCTTGGGATGGTTGTAGAGCCAGTGGGAGGGGCTGGCTTCCAATTTAGAAGGGAGTTGAGCCCCCTGTGTGGCTCCCAGCAGGCTCAGCCTCAGAACATCTGACCCTAGGAAGTACTCTCGGGCAATTAGGGGACTTAGATGTGGGAGGAGGAAGAAACAGATAGTGTCATTCATATGTTCACATCATTAATACTCATCACAGCTCTGTGTGATTGGTATTGTTACCTCAATTCTCAGGGTAACTATTCATAAATAGCAAAAGTAGCAATGGGGGTAGTCCTGGTGGCAGCTATTATAACTACTTAACATGCACCAGAGATACTTCTGTAAGCACCTGTAGACGTGAGTGGATATGACCATAAACTTGGGTCCCCTTCCACTCCCATACTGTAGAGTTGTCATTGGGAAGTGCTACCCAGCCAGAGACTGTTTCTATTTCTAATCCTTCTTATATCTAGGTCGGACCCATGGCTTAGTCTCATTAAAGGAATGGGAGGGGAGATCATGCGTATTCATTCTGGGCCAAAGTCAATGAGAATCAGCTCTGTCTTCTCCAACCTCTCTTTCCTGTTGATTGGCTGGATGCAGAGGGCACCAGGCCTCTAGACAAGGGAAAGTCACTACATAGAAGTAGCAGGGCCCCCAAAACCATGCAAAGGAAAACCACCAACTAAACAGAAGCAATCTTATTCAGCTATTGTATAAATGAAAAATACACTTCTATTGTGATAAGCTACTGAAATATCAAGGCGTATTTGTTACAGTAGTTACTTTAACACATATATGTGCATATGTACAATTATCTCATTTAATCTTCAAAACAACCTACAGAGGACAGGTATCAAGAACTCATCTTAAAGGTAAAGAAATCTAAACTCAGAGGTTAAGTGATTTGTTCAAGGTTACACAATTACTAAGTGATTCAGCCGGGGTTCGCACCTCGATCTCCCCAACTCCAGGTTCATAGAGTAGAGTTCCTTCACTATGACCTTAAAGTGAGGGGAAAGTACAGAATGAATCATGGGACTTTTGGGGTGCAACGGTAAGGAAGCCTACCCTGGCCCCAGAAACAGAACAGGTCTTGAGTGTGGACTTCAGAACAACTTTAGGACTAACAAATCAGAAAGAGAACCCTGCAGAGAACACATGCCGGGCTTAGGTCCAGGAAAAGGAAAGGCAAGGAAAAGAATAGCATTTTGGGGACCCTGAAGCTGAGCATCCTATAATGGGTAAAGAGGCCTCCATGAGGTTAAAGTGAGGACTTGCGTCCAAGAGCATAAGTGTGATCTCTTCCCTCCAGGGTCCTTTCTTGGTGACATGGAAGACAAGACAAGAACAACAACCCTAATCATTATAATAGGAGAGGTAAAGGTAGAAGTAGTAGGAGATGGTACTTATGCAGCATTTACTACGTGTTGGGGACTGTTCCAAGCTTTACATAAATAAATTTAATCCTAAAAGCTGCTTTATGAGGTAGGTGTTAAAGAATCCCTATTTACAGAGGAGGAAACTGAAACAGTTTGTCATACAGCTGTTGAGGGAAGGAGCTGGGAGGTGAGTCCAGGCATGTACTCCACAATCCGCATGTTTCACCTCCGAGGAAGCGTGGAGCGGATTCCCGGTTCCCGACTGGGCCAGCACGGCTGGAGATCGCAGGCCCGGTGCGGCCTCTGGCAGGGCCACCCTCATAAGACCAGCGAGAGGAAGCAGAGCACCTGTGCCGGGGCTTTCGTAAGGCTGCCCTTGGTGCCTTTGTAGATTTGCCTGAGAGCTTTCCAAGCTCTGGCTTAGTTTTCTTGAGCGATTGTCCCTGGAAATCTGGCTGAATTCATGTCAAGTCTCCACAGGGTCAAAGTCCGTTGTTACTGTTCTTCGCCACCAGGAATGTAGGTAGGCCTTGTTGAGTCCTCATCTGGGAATTCTTCACTTTGTGACGAAACCTCAGCCTTCAGGATGACTTAGCCCAGCTCCTTGCCCGCCTCTGGAGTGGCCTCACTCATCGCCAATGTGCTCTGGGAATGCAAAATCACTTTAATATTGGCTAGAGACAAGTGTAATTAGGAAGGTAAATCTGCTGAAAAAAAATCGTATTATGCAAATGTGATTAGCAGTGACTTTTGGGTTCTTTGTTTTCTGAGAGTTTCTCTTCCTTGGCACAGACGTGGGCAGTTGGCTGCTGTGTTCACTGGGATGACTCTTACCAGGTGCTCAGGAAATGGGAGCTCGTAAACATAGAGGTGGGGGCGCCCTGAGATCAGAAGGGGGATCCTCTGTCAATCACCCTTGGGGGTGTCTGTGGATCCCCAGTCTGAGCCAATTCCTGTGGAGGAGCCCCAGGGAGCAGCCCTCACTGGTGATAAGGCTCCCCAGGAGGGAGGGGGCTCTTGGTTCTGCTAGAGCTGAACTCACAGCAGATCCAGCTGGAGGTGTGGTCCTGGGATAGCTGCTCCCCTCTAACGGGTCTGGCAAGACCACCGTGGTTTGAGGGTGTAATCTTGGCTTGCCTATGTGCACCACCAGGTGATGGTCAAAGCCTGGTATGGCTTCATGCCTGCTGGGGCTGTGTGTGTTCATCTGCAGCAGGGATGTTTCTCCCCACGATTGGAACACACGGGTTCTGCCAGATTCCGGCGTTCTCTGGACACGGCTGCTGATGTCACACACTCTGGCTTTTAGAGCTTCTTTTATAAAGATGATAATGTTGGGGATGCCTGGGTGGCTCGGTTGGTTAAGCATCTGTCTTCGGCTCAAGTCATGATCTCAGGGTCCTGGGGATCGAGTCCCCTATGGTGCTTCATGCTCTGCAGGGAGCCTGCTTCTCTCTCTGCCCCTCCCCCTGCTTGGGTTCTCTCTCCCTCTCTCTCTGACAAGTAAATAAATAAAAAATCTTTAAAAAAATAAAGGTGATAATGTTTAAAAAAAAAAGACAAGTGCTTAACTTATTAAATACCAGGTACTATGCCCACCTCATTTACTTTTTCTAACAATTACATGAGGTGGGCACCATTATGATCATCTCTCTGCAGCCCCAGTCCAGCCCAGCCCAGGGCCCCAGGTTCTGCACAGTCTCTCTCAGTCCTCTCTGGCCAGTAAGCCAGGTGCACACAGGCCCTGCTCAGACCTTCATTTCCAGAAACCGCTGGGTCATCCTCCTCCTTGGGGCGTCTTTGGGCTGTCCAGACCTGACATGTCCAGAGTTGGCCTCCTCTTGCCCACAGACCTGTTTTTGACAGCGCTCCAAATTCAGGGATGACATCCGTGACCCCTTTCTGTCCCTCACTGCCACATTGAATGGATGCCAGGTCTCTCCCAGGCATGCTGCTTCTTCTCCCCTCCATCCACGCTGCTTCAGATCAGCTCACCACTTCTCTCCTGCATTCTTGCAATGAGCCCCACGGTCTGCACTCGGTGCCAGTCTTATCCCATTCACCCGGACACTGCGGCCACAGCTGTCTTCTAATGCAATCCATCCCTGGCTCTCCGTTGCCTATGAGGGATAGCATCCATGCCATGGCCTGGGCTCTGCCTCTCCAGCCTCTGGCCCTGAAGCTCCTCCTGGCATACTGAAGACCAAGCTGCTTTTCCTTATTAAGGTCCCCCATGTCTGCGAGGCCTCCCCCAGGGGCAATGTGAGTCTGCATCCCATGCTGCCACATGAACTCCGGTGGCTCCCAGGGCCAGGGCGCACCCTCCCCCCCATATTTCTCCAGCACTCCATCTGCTTCCCTATTACAGCCCAGATTACACCCAGTTATTAGTTTATACACCTGCCTCCCAATTGGCCTACAGCCCCTGGAGGGTAGGAGCGCAGGCTTATTTATTGCTGAATCCCCAGCCCAGCAGAGGACCCAGCAGCACATAGTAGGTGCTCAATTAGTGTTGGTTGAATTGAATTTCCTCAGAACTCATGAAACTGATTCAATTTGGAAACAATATTGTATCCATAGAATTGATTCTTGCATCCCCCGTGGGCGTGTGATGATACAATTCCCCTCCTCGTTGGCTGCACTTTTTTTTCTTCTTCCAGAAAACAAAACTCCCGTTTCTGGGTAGAACTGAGCATGTAGACTGTGCAGGAGGGGCAGGAAGGCTTGAAATGGAGTGGACCTTGCTTTTCCCAGGGAAAGGTGTGTGGCTGCCAAGGAACCCCATCATGACACGGATGAAAAAGTGGGAGATACTATATTACTTTTCACAATTGAGCCAAGGTCTAAAAGTAGCCTTCTTTCCTCCTGGCTGAAAAATAGGGGGAATAAATTACCCAGGCACTAAAAGTTGCATTAGGCAAATAAACATTTCGACAAGAATTATATGTGACATTCAAGAGAAAGCAAATAAACCCTAAGTTATGGAGACCTGTCAAAGCTCTAGGAAAATTAAGTAACTAAAAATCGTTAGAATCTCTTAAACCTTCCCTGCTCCTGCCCCCGCTGTAGGGGCTCAGAGTGACACCACATGTCCCCTGTCGTGTGTCTCCTGAGAAATTCCCAGTTTCCTGGGACTTCAGATCTGGAGGAACCTCAGAGAGCTTCCAGACCAATGTTTTTAAACACTGTTCCATGGAACCCTAGGGTCCTGCCAAAACCCCAGCAGGCAGAGCTCTCCACCCCTCCACCTAGGGAAGCTTCTCTTCAATCTGGGTTATATTAAAGAGGGATTCTAGGAAATTCAGTTCTGGTAGAGGGTTCTGCTTCTGTGTGATTTGAAAACCACTGTAGGTGTGAGCAAACATATACCCGATAGAGAAATCTGTTAGAGCACTTCAGTAAATCATTCTTCAGTCACTTTTGAGCACCTCCAATGACAGGAAACTCTCAGACCGAGGTTTCCCTACCTTCCTCTGTACGGGATTCCTATCCTAGGACTTTGGTGCCAGACGCTTGAGTTTGAATCCAGACTCCTACACTTACTCACTATTGAATACCAGGTAGCTACTGAAGTTCTCCATTCTCAATTTCCCTATCTGTACAGAAGAGAGAGTGTGTATTAGTTTCCTGTGGCTACTGTAACGGATTACCATGAACCCTGAGGCTTAAAAAATCCACACATTCGTTATCTTCCAGTTTTGGAGGTCATAAATTCAAAGTTGCTCTTAAGGAATTAAATGAAGAGGTCTCAGGCCACGTTCCTTCTGGAGGTTCCAGGGAGAACCCTTGCCATTCTAGAGACCATCTATATTCCTTGGCTCATGGCCCCTTCCTTCATCTTCACAACACATCACTCTAGTATCATCTTCTGTGACCTCATCCTCTTCTCTGACTCAGACCCTCCTGTCTTCCTCTTATAAGGCCCATCCAGATAAGCAAGATGACCTCCTCCACTCAGGATCCTTAACCTAATCACACGTGCAAAGTCTCTTGTGCCAGGAAGGTGACAGATTCGTAGGTTCCAGGGGTGAGGATGTGAACCTCATTGGGGGGCTGTTGTTCTGCCCACCCCAGAGGGCCATGGTGAAGGTCAGTGAGGAAGCTCGCCTCATGAGCATTTTGCACAGAGCCCAGCACACAGATGGAGGGTAAGGCAAATATCTATCCCGTAGGTGACTCACCTCCTCCTCCACGCCCTCCTGCAGCTCAAGGACAGAATGTACCAGACCTTGGAGTTTTGCTGATGGGGATTTTATAGGGACTGTTCAGGAGTTTGGATTTAGACTCATGACTGAAGAAAGTCCTGGGGGGTGTGAAAGCCAGGGAGAGTCATGACAGATACACTGTTTAGGAGGAATTTACTGACCACAGTGTGGTTTACAGGAGAAGAAGAAGGTGCCAGGAGGATGCGGTGGAGGCTGCACCTTAGTCCAAGTGAGATGAACAGGACTGGACCTGGGCTGGGGAGGAGTAGTTGGATTCAAGAACCATATCAGAGGTGGAAGTGGGAGGGCTTGATTGGTTGGGGGCATGGGGTAGGCAGGAAAGAACCCAGGATGACTCCCAACTTTTGGCTTTGTTTGCTGGGGACATGTTAGCATCATTGACTGAAGATGGGGAGCAGGAGGAGGAGCAGATTCCAGGGGGCAGGAATGGTGAGCTCAGCTCAGGGCCTGCTATCTTAGAAAGGCCAGTGAGGCACCCAGGGCAGGCACCTTTGAGGGAGTCAGATAGATGGCTCTGCCCCTTGGGGGAGGGAATGGGGTCATGGACAGCTTTGTGAGCCAAGGTGGGACCTGAAGGCCTGCCAGTGGGTCAGAGCCCAGCAGACTGAGAAGGAGATGGATGGAGGATGGAATCCCACACTGTGGGAGTCCACAGTGTTCATGGGACTGAAGAAGAGTGGTCAATGATAGGAGAGGCCCAAGAATTCAGCCCCCCACACTCATCCACATACAGCTGGACCTGCCATAGAGCTCTCATCCATGTCTGTGCACCTGGGCCACACTCGGGGTGGCATGACACTTCCCTCCCATTTGCAGGAACTGACAGGTGTGACCAGCAGCATCACATCATCCTGTTTAATCCATACAACCGACCTGCTCTAGAAGGATTTACCTTTTCACTGTTAAGATGAAGATGTCGAGGCTCCATGAGGTCCGGAAACTTGTTTGAGGCCTATAGCTAGTAGGGGTCTGAGCAACGGTTTGAACCCACTTTGCCTGATTGCCATGGGGTCTAAAGTCTTCACACAGACCCCGTGCATGTGGGCATTCCAGGCCTGCCCAGTGCCAGGCCTTCTGCTGCTATGTTTTGAGTGAGGCTGAGACTTGGCTTTGTGCTCAGACTACAAACACAGGCCCTGGTGCTGAGCATCCCTTGGGAATTTCAGGAACAGGTGGGAAGCCTCAGGTGGCCCCAGGTGTGTCGGAACATAGAAACTTAGGGATGGGGAAACAACTTCAGACCTAAGACCCTCTTTTTTCTCAAAGGAAAGGAATGTCCCACTCTTCTCGTCTGAGACATCTAATCGATGTCAAACCCATTAGGGGCTGACAGTGGAAACTGTCTTCGGAACCTCAAGGTGGGATCTCAGGGCAAGGGTCCTAGACAGGGTTGGCCTCCAGCCTTCCAGAATGTCATAGCCATTTATAGTAATAGGACTTCTAATATGTGCCAAGCTCTATTCTGAGTGTTTAACATAGAGTAACTCATTGAATCCTCACAATGGCCCTGGGAAGTAGGCACTACTGCTAAGCCCATTTTATGTGAAGGCCAGGTGTACTAGTCACGGGGCCCCTGCTGCTCATCCCTACGATGTCAGGGATAGAGAGGTAGGAGGCAGGACCACCCAGCCTAGCTTCTCAC